>JAOXNX010077087.1:0-10052 GCA_028566075.1 Solidago caesia
TGGGTGGCCACCCTCTGGAGCCATGTACCTATTGGTACCCAGCGCGTTTACCGCATATACGCATGCCCGGTGAAAACTCCTGAAGACTTGGTTTGGGACGAGATTCGAACCCGGGCCGTTCAGCCCCCAAGCCCCCATTTTAGGGGTACGGCACCACTGTGGTTTTAACCCATTGGTAATCTCTCTTTTTTCTAGAAAATTAGATATGGAAAACTAGAAAACATTTTTTACAGCTAAACACAACCTTATTTTTTTATTTTTCTATTTGCGAATTATACCTTTTAAGATGTAAAATATTATTCTTGGTATTTATTTGAAATATATAATTAAGGTTTTTAATTCAGAGATACGATATTTTTAATATTAGGTAATGATGTCGTACATTTTATACATATATTCATATGCCATATCTTATATTTTATGCTTCAACTAGTTACGATTTAATGGTATTTGGTACTCATCATGTTTAAATTCTATTTGCGGTTGTAAATGAAGATCCAGGACAACAATGATGTAAAAACGTGCATTTATTGGAGCTTAAATAACAATTTTAAGATCTAAGTGAGAATCCAAAGAATTAAAAAATAAGCCCAATTATTGAAAAGATATGGATTAATTATTTCAATTATAAACGTGCAATTTATTAAAGGTGATTTATATGCTTTTAAAACAAGCAAACAATATTTCATATATGTAATGGAAACCATATACAATTTCATACTTATCTTAAACGAAAACTTTCCCATCTCTCTTTCTCTTCATTTAACTAAAAGATACCTGTATAATATGACGGCAACAACGTCGAGTAGTATAAGTAATTGATGTAAAGAGGGATAGTGTAAGTATTTTAGGAGATAAATGATATATGGTGTAAATATATAAGATGTGTAATAAGGACATTTCAAAATCTGAATTTTAAAACATTTCAAAAATAAAAACTCTAAAATGCTTTATAAGTAGTTATAGATATATTTAGGATTTTCATTTTACATTAGCATTATTAATGATATTTTTAAAAATTTATCTAATAAATAAAATAAGATTCTAAAGAAGCCACCTGACACCTCCAGAATCCTCCTATATATATTTTTATCGTCTATCTCTTCATTAAATGCATTTTTTAAAATTATTATCTAAGATTTTCATTTTCATCTATATTTTTATTAACATTATTAGTATTTAATTTAATGTTTTCCTAATGATTTTTTTTTAATAATAAATATTTTTGAGATTTTGATTATATGTTTTTTACATGCCCTAATTGGTGTATATATATATATATTTTCTTTTCTTAATGACTATACTTTTTACATAGTGTCATGATATACATTTATTTGTGACCATATTTTGATCGTAAATTAATGTAACTGTCTAAGTGTTAAAAAAATATTGCCGATATAGATATAGATTATTAATTAATTTATTAAGTTATATTTATTGATAAACTAAATTAACTATTTATAACTATTAATATGTCATGTTTTTTTCTTTCTATTATTCAAAATTTATATTCTTTTTTAATTTGTTATAGATTTTTCAATATTATCTAACAAAAGTTATACGTGCACAATGGTGAATAACTTATTAAAATTCTAAAAGTTTTTTTTTTTTTTTAAAAAGATGAAATGTTGAGTGGCGACCCACATCGAGGTAGAAGGCGCCCTGCTTCGCTGACTGACAGATTTGGACGGTTTTCGATGGTGGTCTATGAGAGGTATTAAATTATATTTTTGAATCTGCAAATAAATATTGTGTTTATTTTGTAAACATATTAATTGGTGTTGATTTTATTTTAATGTTGGAATACATATGACTTTTCATATTATAGAAACTTTATTGTTATAAATTTTCTTAGTAGATGAACTTTTATTATAATTATCTCTTTATTAAAAGAACATCAAAGAAATACGTTAAGGACTGTATATTTGCACTTTTGATGTAGCATATAAAAGCTTAAATTTTGTTGTTTTTCTTTTCCCTTTCTTTTCTTATTGTTCACATGCTGATTTTTTTTAAAAAACTTTCACATATGATAATACTATTCATGTTTTTAAAGATAATATAAAACTATATTTTGTCACCAACCATTTAGGTATTTTCGTTTTGCTCTTTTGTGTTTACATAATTTTTCTTTATGATTATCATGCTCAATGTGTTATATCGTATTTTTATACAAAAACCTAGTATTTGTTGGTCATTATCTACTTACCCAATTAATGTCTAATAATATATGTAAAATGACATTTAAAAGTAATAAAATGTAAAGGATTGTGAATGCATTTATTTAAATAAATAAAACACCGTATTTGTAAATTTGATAATAAAGATACATCATATCATTCACTTATATGTATTGTTTATTAACTTAAAAAATGATAATGGCATTGAGATGAAATAAGCTATATTATTTTTTTCCCTTATATGTATGGAATTATTTTTATACTGATATATATTGAAATTATCCGTCCATCAGACGAGACCTAAAACTAGTTACCTAAAAGATATAGATTTTAATTAAGTTATTGATTTTTGATTATCTATAGTTAAACTAGACCACCTACTAAAAATTATTAACATGTATTTTTTTATTTATTTATTTAGAATTTGCATTATGTTTTAATTTATCATAGATTTTTAATATTGCCTAATTAGAATTATACTCGTACGATGTCTAATAGTGAATAGTTATAAAACTTTTGAAAGTTTTAACCAAAAAACATAAAATATTGAGTGGCGACATATGACCAGGGGTGATGGAGCTCGGCTTCGCCGACCACTAGATTTGAACGAATATCCATGGTGGTATATGCTAGGTATTAAGTTTTAGAACGAATTGCATTTTGGTCCATGTGATATCACACGTTTTACATGAATGGTCCAACTTATGTCAAAGTGACGATTTTGGTCCACTTTTCATGTTTCAGTGGCAATCTTAGTCTAAAGCTTAACAATCCTTAACTCTAAGCCGTTAGTGAGGGCATGTGAGAGGCACGTGAGGGCAATATTGTCTTTTCCCATAATCCCACCAACTATATCTTTCTTATTCTTTTTCGTTTCTCCTTCCTTAAAAATCCCCAAATCTATATCTATACATATTCTTAAATCTATTTGTATAATCTCATTTACACTTTCATAACTAAAATTACAAAATAATTTCAAACAAAACCCCAATAATTCTCAACTCTTCAAACAAAGCAAAAACCAAATCCGATCTAACATAAAACGATGAAATATATATTATTTGAGATTAACAAAATTATGTATGAATCTGTCCAAGATTTCACACCCATGAGAATTAGAAGTTCTGAAAAGGCTCCATGTTTACTACGTAAATCAACTGAATGTAAGCCCACTTGAGCTATTTGTTGGATCCAGTGAATTGGGTTATAGATTTGATGGCGAAGGCTCTATAGCGGTGGTGGTGTGTGGCCGAATATTTCTCTTTCTTTTTGTCTATCGTTCTCTCTCTATAACCCTTTCAAGGATGGTGGTTTGTAACAGGCGGCGGCAGTAGGGGGTTTGTAACAGGCGATGACAGTGAGGGTTTGTAACAGACGGCGACAAATGATGATGGTTCAATAAAATACATTTTTGTTTGAAAGATTTAGATCTGTATTCGTAAAGATCCAAGATCTAGAAGCTAAGAGATATGTCAAATTAAAATACTTGAACTTTTTATGTGGATATTTATAAAAATCACAAATCTATGGGAGTAGAATTAACAAAAAGGGTTTTGTTTTTGTGATGTGTGCACAGTTTAATAGGAATAAAAATGGGTTTTGTTTTGTTTCTTGGTTGGTTTTGCTTTTTCTTTTTAGTTTGGAAATTATATAGATATATGTATATGTATGTATACATATAGATACAGATCATGTATAGACATGTAAGGCATGATCATTCTTTGTTATTTTAGTTTATTTTTGTTACTGATAAAAAAAAAAAGTTCAATTAGTTGCAAGAATGGTCCTGTTTGTATGAAAAGACGATATTGCCCCTCACATGAGGGGCACATGATCTATTTAACGGTAGAAAATAGACGTACGTTAGGTTTTGGACTGAGATTGCCATTGAAACATGAAAACTGGACCAAAATCGTCACTTTGGCATAACTTGAACCATTCTTGCAAAATGTGTGATATCATAGGGACCAAAAATGCAATTTGTTTTAAGTTTTATGAAACACCCTTATTTTTAAATAGATTTTTTTTTAAAACATGTAACATATGTATAGTATAACATGACACGAAAACAATTACATAAAACAACAAACCGGACACTTATATGGGCCACCATAAATTACGTTGGGTAACCAAAATTTTATGGCCCGACCGTAAATTAGGTCCCAATATCTGTTGCTGCTGTTCTGAACCAAATGCTCAACCAAAACCATCACAAAAAATTTTGGTGACTTAAAACGATTCTAGCACTTTCAAAGTACAAAATCAATGTGTTAACTACCCAAATCCATTTTCAGCTCAAATTTACATTCCAAATGACACATGCATACCTTTAACAAGGCAAATGAGCGGTTTGGTATGAATTCAAACGTCTAAGAAATATTTATACATCTAATCAAAACATATGAATGATACAAGTTTCATTTTTACCAAACATGTACATTCATCTATAGCATCCTTGACATATCTTTTTACCTATAAAATGGTTTACAATCAAGGGTGGTATTAAAGGGTGGGCAAGGGGGGCAAATGCCCACCCTGAAATTAAAATTTTGTCATGTATTTTTAAATTTTTTATGGATTTTTTAAATTTTTCTATGGGTTTTTAAAATTTTGCCCACCCTTGGAAATTTTTTTTATGGATTTTAAAATTTTGCCCACCCTTGGATTTTTTTTTCTGGTACCGCCCCTGTTTACAATCACGAGGTAAACTTTACGCTTATATATAAACCATTATTATACACTTGAAACAAATATAAACCGATTCCTTCCACCAACTATATATAACTCATCTTACCACCTTATGTTGTTCACATACAATTCTCGTTATCTATAGGAACTCACAAAACTATATCAAACAGCTAATATGTACAAGCTGGGCATCCCAACATGTGCCACAACAATACTTGTAACAGTCGACTATAATCAATAACATAGACTAGTACAAGCTTGGGATCAAAACATGTACCACTACAATACTTGTACTAGCCGAAAATAACTCAACAAATATGAATACCTACTACAACTACACCTTGCAATGCAATTTTGTTCTTTCCACCTTAAGGAATTTTAATAGTTTCACCGTATATCAATTTCATACTGTCCATCTTATCCATATAACAACAATATCACCTTGTAAGACAATTTTATTCTTTCCATCTTAAGGCAATTTCGGCAATTTTAATATCAACAACGTCAGCTATTCACACAACCACCATATCAAGGGTGCTGCTATTTCCACCTCATCGTACAAGTGTTTAATGCACAGAAAAAGATACTGTACAACTGTTTAATGCACAAAAGGGGGTGGAAATAGACAAAAAGAGGGTGGAAATAGATGGACACCCATATCAATCATATTCAACAAGTTATTGGCAAATAATACCAAATACGTCAAACTCAATTATTTCAAGTATTGCATTCCTATACTCATTACATTTAAACAAACTATCACATTCCAAATACAACCTATGTGTATCTCGCATATATAATAATAGTTCAAATATTCACATGTGATCCTCGAAAACATCTACTTATTTTCCTCAAAATCTATGTTTACTTCTTTAGCAAATTCACATAATACATAAATATATACACATATCGTTTTTTCTAACTTTTTTTTACCCGATACTTGCCAAACCACTTATTATCACATCCTTATTTTTATTTTTTCATTTCCTTCAAAAATCATAACTTTTCTTAAACGTTTTATCGTCATATAACGTGACCTAAAAGCTGTTCCAAGATTTTATTAAATTTTGACATATGCTTCCTAATGTAACCGATCCAAACAAACACCTTTTCTCGACATTTACTAATTTCTCTTTTATTTCCCATCACTTTCCGGTTCACAATTAAATATCATTAATAATAACTTATCAATTTCATAACCTTTACAAGGTTCTAGTGTTTCCATCATTCATTTATCGTATTCTCAATCTTATTCTAAAACACATAACTCACAATTAACTCATTCATTCATCACTAGGTGCCATTCAAATCATAAGTAATACAATCGAGTTTGACAAATTTATGATCAAATAGTTAAAAGAATGAGCGTTCCATTTATTTTAACCATCCATATTAATTATAAACACGTCTCATTCTTATGTCTTAATTATAACTCTTATGAGCATGCCATATTAGATTCTTCTTATCTTACAAATCCCCATTTACTTGAGTCCATAATTCCCAGCATATTCTTTTTATATGTTCATATATATCCTTGCATTATAATTCATGAACAAATGAACATGCGGTACTGTGATTGACCAGTTGACTCACATATGTGGTGTTCATGAATTAAAGTTGTAGTGGAGTGTAATGATATTGGGTCCTCTTATTTCCATCCTTTTTTTTCAAAATCCACTCTCCAATTGGGCCGACTGAGTCGCCCCAATTGTTGTCACTTCAATTGCTCTGACAGAAAATTTATTACTTTATTATTATATTTTTTTTTCAAAATTTTTTGTTTTTTTTTAACTTATATTATTATTATTATTTAAAAAATAGAAAATTTTTTGTTATTTAAAAAAACAAAAATAATCATTATAATATTATAAAAAAACAGAAATAATATTAAAAACATAAAATATATCACAGTAATAATAATAATAATATATCTTAAAGAGTAGTTATATTTTTTGGGATTTACTTTGCAAATTATGTATTTATATTATCTCTGTTTTTATAGCAATGTAGCTACATATATCAAACAAAAAGAGTGAAATATTCGTAGTAAAACTACTTTAAATATTGAATAAATTCATATGCCTGCAGGAACCATAGTATTTTGAGAAGAAGAAACACCTCCAAATTCAGTTTCTGATGAAGAAACTTGAAATTCACCTTTCTTGGTACACAACCAAACCTTAGAAACCGAAAAGCTCTCATATTTAATCTTTCTTTCATCTATAATATCTTCACTTTTCACAGATTTTACATTATCTTTAACATTAAACATTGACACATGTAAACCTGTTGGGGTGTGTGTTCGTCGGCGGCAAAGGGGAAAGGGGGGGGGGGGGAGCTGGGTTTTCTATATTAGAATGAGTGGATGTGGTTAAAAGGGGATAAGGGTAATTTTGTCTTTTTAAGCAATTGGGGCGACCCATGAAAAGTTTGTCGGGGTGAAAATAGCAACATTCGAGGTGGAAATAGGAGGGCTGTATTAAATACCATAATGTTTTTTCTTTTATCTTCTAAATAGAAAAGGAATGGTAAATATAAAATAATCAAAAACTTAACTTGTCAAACAAATTAATTAATTATATGAAGAAAAGAATTCCGTTCAAAAAAAAAAATGTTAATAGAATTATATTTATATATTTTTGAATAGCCACACCATATTCCTAGCATTAAATATTTTAAGATATTTAAGTATTTTTCAAATGAATATAGTATTAACTCCAAACTTATTAAACCATCATCAAATGGTCTAGTGGCAAGGAGGCTTGTTTCCTCACAAAAGGTCTCAAGTTCAAAGGGGCTCTTTAGCGCAAACCCGGTTAAGACAACATATGCTAAACCTCCCGATATTTACGAGTAATTCATACCTTTTTAAAATAAATAAAAAAAACTCCAAACTTATTATATTCATATTCATATTCATATTCATATCAAGCTTTCAGTCTAGAACAATATATTTTGATATTCTTATTTTTTTGGGGAGATATCTTAAAACACTTTAAAAAGGCTTAGTTTGAAAAGAAGCTGTCATCACTTTGGCTTGCTCCCTCTTCATCCAACCCCCTTCCCTTTCATTATTGTCCCTTCATTATAACACTACCAATCTATTATCATAAAAACCAAAAATGTTCTTTCTTTCTTGCATACATATACATATATATATTCATGTAATATAATAACTCTCTTTATAACTTCAAAATAAACTTAAACCTCACTTGGTCTTATAACTCAATGGACTTTGGTGTTTTAGATGGCCTAATGTCTTCTGAAAATAAAAACACTTTAAGTTCAAGTTGTGATTTGGATCTTAAGACCAAATGGTTTGGATCTAATGGAGGGTTTTGTAAGCAAGAAAGTTATGTTTCTCCTACAACAAATGAAGGTGATTGGAGAGACTTAAAAATGGCTAAAGTTAGTGAAAATGGTCATATTTCAAAGATAATGTTACAACAACAACAACAACAACAACATAGATCTAGTTGTGGTCAGAATATGCTTAGCTTTTCTTCACCAAACACTCAGTCTGTCACATTCCCTTACTATGCTAGAAACAATACTGGTACACTTTTTACCTCCTGTTTATTTTCCCTGTTTTTTCTTGGTCTTTTTTAGTCAAAATCAAGAAAATAAGATATTATTCATGTGTTATGGTTTCTTTTTATAAATAAAAAAATATATATAAATAGTTTTTTTTTGTTTTTTTTTTAAAGAATATATAAATGGTTGCTTTATGATAGAGTGTAATATCCATAAACATTATAGACAAGTACTTTGGCTTTGTAACCTCTGAAAACATTTCCCTTATGTTTTACTTTTATACAATCATTTTTCTGTTACATTCAAGTGTATCTATCGGACTTTATGTTTATATTTTATTATTTAATTAAATATTTAAATTTAAATTTAAATTAGTTGTTGCAGGTTATGGGGCTGGAGGGCTATTCACACCCTCACAATGGATGGAGTTAGAACATCAAGCTTTGATCTATAAATATATAACAGCAAATGCAGCTATTCCTTCTAATCTCTTGATTCCCATTAAAAAAGCACTTGAATCAGCTGCTTTTTCTGCTTATTCAGGAGGACATTTCAGACAAAATACTTGTACTTTTACTAACTCTTTTACTACCCTATATGTGTTTTTATGTTTGGCCAATGACTAATTTATGTAACCAAATTTCAGGTTTTTATTAGTCAATACTACTAAGTTGATGTGTTACTAGCTTTTGCAACTATATTGTAACTTTGCTACAAAATTATTAATAAGGGTAAAATTTAGTATCACAAAAAATGGTTTCACCTTTAACATCACTTGGTAGCAAAATAGACTTGGCTAGAGAGCAGAGGCGGATTTTGTAGGGGCTGGTGGGTGTTCGTCCCCCTCTAACCAACACAACTTTTTATGTAAATTTTCATTTTAAAAATTAAATCAACATAATTTACTTCGGTTGGCCTCTAGCTAATTAAACAACCGACCCCTTTATGTCAAATCCGGCTCCACTGGGCTAGACTTAGTTTATTGATATATAAGGGAAACTTGGTTACATAAATGATCTTAAAGAATAGCAACATGATATATAAGGGAAACTTTGGTACATAAATGATCTTAAAGAATAGCAAAATATATTTATGGTGGTTAAATGCGTTTCTTGATGTGGGTCAGATGGATGGGGTGCATTACATCTGGGGTTTTGTAACAGCACGGATCCGGAGCCGGGGCGGTGCAGGAGGACAGATGGGAAGAAATGGCGATGTGCCAAAGACGCGGTCCCTGATCAAAAGTATTGCGAGCGCCACATGAACAGAGGTCGGCACCGTTCAAGAAAGCCTGTGGAAGCTCAAAGTAGTAATTCTCTTTCTAGCAACACCGTGGTTGGCGCTGCAAAACTATCGGGCAGCGCCATCCACTCAACAACACCAAATCCAGTTGGCTCTTCTCTCCATAATAGGTACACTTTAAAAAAAAATTATTTTTTTTGTATATAGTGCATGGAAGAATTACTCATTTATTCCTTAAAATTGAATAGTTTCTTAAAAGATTTCCTTTTTGGTATTATATATTTATATGGGTGTTTTGAAATAAATGTCAAACACAACGTAGTAAGGTTACAACAACAACAACAACAACGGTACCCAATCCCTGCAATAAGCGGGGTATGGGGGAGGTAAGATGTACATAGTCTTGCC
>JAOXNX010077128.1:0-10051 GCA_028566075.1 Solidago caesia
AATTAGCGAATTGTAATTTCATGGCAACATCTTTTGTGTACGCCCTGCGTGGCAAATCATAACTTTTGTTTGTATTTAAACTTAACTTCTGGGTTGAATACCCTGCACGATGTAATTTCAACTTCTGTTTAATGGCAACTGTGTGATGATCTATTATACTTGTGCTAATTGTTAACATTAACTGTACGCCCCGTATATTCCGCCTTGGCGGGGTGTTACATATTGATTTTCTAAGGATGTTTGGCAGCCCTTGTTTCATTTTGAATCAAAGAGATGATTTAGCCAAACTTGATTCAAAGGCAGATGAAGGAATTTTCTTGGATTACTCTACTCTCATGAAGGCTTATAGAGTATACAACAAGAAAACAAATACTATTGATGATTCCATTCACATAAAGATTGATGAATCTTCTCTTTGCACAATCAGCTCAACCCAAGAAGTGGAAGATTTTAATTTTGAAGAGCTGACTGTTCTTGAGAATGAGCCTACATCTGATCCTACAAGTCAGCCTTGGAATGCTCAATCTAATGGGGAGACTCCTATTTTCAAAAATATGGATGATGAAGCTGATCCTCCTTTGATTCCTGTTCAGTCACATAAACATCAAGCAAATGAAGCTTCTTATAACATCTTAGAGCCTATTCAAGCTTCTCAAATTCCAAGTTCTGCAAACTCTAGATTCCATTATCATAATGATGCTCAGTCTGACCAGTCTATTTCTCAAGCTAATTAGCCTGAGTTTCCTGAATTAAATACAGAAGAAGTTTAATGTGCTGCTGCTCCAATCTATGCTACAAAATGGACCAAGAGTCACCCAATTGAACAAATTATTGGTGATCCTCAAGCCAGAGTCCAAACAAGGAGAAATGCAACTAGCAACTTTTGTATGTTTGTAAACTTTGTGAGCAAGACTTAGCCAACCAGAGTTGAAGAGGCACTGAGTGATCCATATTGGGTTAATGTTATGCAAGATGAACTTACTCAGTTTGAAAGGTGGAAACTGGTTTCTAAGCTAGCTGGTAAGACTATCATCACCAAGTGGGTTTTCAAAAATAAGATGGATGAAAGGGGCATTGTGACAAGGAGCAAGGCTAGGTTATTTGCTAAAGGGTAGAAACAGGAAGAAGGAATTGACTACGATGAAAATTTTGCTCCTGTTGCAAGGTTTGAGGCAATAAGAATGTTTTTGGCATACTCAACCTTCAAAGGATTCAAAGTTTACCAAATGGATGTGAAGAGTGCTTTCTTGAATGGAAAACTTCAAGAAGAAGTTTATGTCTATCAGCATCCTGGTTTCGAAAGCTCAAAGTATCCAGATCATATTTACAAGCTTGACAAGGCTCTTAATGGGTTAAAGCAAGCTCCAAGAGCATGGTATGATACTCTGTGTAAATTTTTAATGGATAATAACGTTGAAAGAGGTAATGCAGACAAAATTTTGTTTATTAGGAAAATTAAAAAAGATAGTTTATTAGTACAAATCTATGTGGATGATATCATATTTGGGTCAACTAGTGATAAATTATGTAAAAAGTTTATGAGGTGATGAGTAAAAACTATGAATTGAGTATGATGAGAGAATTAACTTATTTTCTTGGTCTTTAAGTTAAACAGTCTAAAACTGGTATTTTTATAAGTCAAGGAAAATATGTTAAAGATTTACTCAAGAAATTTGGTTTTGATAATTGCTCTCCAATGAAAACACCTATGGGCACTGCTACTAAGCTGAGTGAAGATGTCAGTGGCAAACCAATTGACATCATAGCTTATAGAGGCATGATAGGTTCCTTGCTTTACCTGACTGCTAGTAGACCAGATATCATATTTGCCACATGCGTTTGTGCTAGATATCAAGCTTGTCCTGATAAGTCTCATCTTCAAGCTGTTAAGAGAATTTTTAGGTACCTAAAAGTTACACCCAATCTGGGTCTTTGGTATCCCAAGGACTCGGGTTTTGATCTAATTGGGTATTCAAATTCTAACTTCGCAGGTTGTAAGATAGATAAAAAAAAAACGTACTACAGGAAGTTGCCCAATGTTTGGTAACAGGTTGGTAAGTTGGGCAAGTAAGAAACAACATTCAGTGTCAACTTCAACAGCTGAAGCTGAGTATGTTGCTGCTAGACGTTGTTGTGCTCAAATCCTATGGATGCAGCATCAGGTTGCAGCCTACAATGTCATTGTCTCAAAGATTCCCATATTTTGTGACAACACAAGTGCTATTGCCATCACCAACGATCCAATACATCACTCAAGGACCAAGCATATTGATATCAGATATCATTTCATCAGAGATCAGGTCATGAAGGAGGATGTGGAGTTACACTTTATATTCACTGAGAATCAGCTTGCAGACCTGTTTACCAAGCCATTAGATGAAGTAAGATTCAATTTCTTGCTTGGTAAACTTGGAATACTTAATATGGAATAAAGGTTTTTGAAAATTTCAAGCTGATTAACCTTAGATTTCACCTGAGCAATACCAAGTTGAGTCAGCTCAGCTTGGGAGTAAACTTGAAATAACTTAGTAATTTTATTTCATACTTTGCACTTAGCTATTCTCTGTAAATATTGTTAGACTCTTTTTCCTTTTGTGGCAATTGTTTGTGAGTTTGTAGTCGTTTACACACATGAACAGTACGAGCAATGGTTCAACCAATCACAAACTTTCTCTCTCCTATTTTCAAAAGGCACTATTCGGGTACAGGTCATGTATATACATCCGTCCACTTGACCTGTCTCATTTCTCATCAAATTTTTCTTCATCTATTTCAACCTAAATCATCAAAATCATCATACTATATTTTTATTCTTCATCAAGCTGACTCAAATCATCTAATCAAATGGAAAACCAATCTGATTCTCAATCCAAATCAGTTTCATCATCATCTTCTCCACCTTCTCAACTGGCTTATCCCAAACCCACTCATGCTGATAGGCTTCCCACCTACTTCAAGGGAGATGATGTAGCAGAAATAGTGGATGCCAAATTTGTCTCTACCATGATCAAGATCAAACCACTTTTGTTTGCAAACATCCATCATCCCAAGGGCAAAGAAGCATATGCTCGGATTGCTAAGTACATCTTCTATCATCCAATGGGAAAGGTGTTGTACTCAGCTCCATCGGTGGTGTTTCAGAATCATCTCTATGAGTTCTGGCTCACTAGCAAGGTAAGTAAAACTAAACATGGTAATGTTTGTAGTGTTGGTACTATAAAAAATACTGGTAATAAGATTGTTCTTACCCTGTCTAGGTTTAAAGATATATTTGACTTAGATTATAAAAGTGATAATGTTTTTGAGTAAGTCCCAACTCTTGAATAGTCAAAAGCTATTTTGTTTAAATTGGGCTACTCTGGCAACATTTATGGAACAGTCAAAATTGGATTTCTTTTAAGGATTTGGAAGTATTTGCTTTCTACTATAACAAGGTCTTTACAAACAAAAGTTTGAGGATTTGATACCCCCAATAAGTTAGAAATGCAAATCTTCTATTCTATGTTGACCAATAGGCTTATAGACTTTGGTGCTTTACTTTTTGGGGACCTCATCTCCATGGTTACTTCCAAGACTGAGAATGTCTATTATGGAAGGATCTTATCCCTTTATCTTTGAAAGGTTTTTGGGTGGAGATTACAGTCAGGCTGATGGCCCAACTATTGACGTGAAGCCCATTGCATCTTCCATCCCTAGTGTTGTTGGGACTGAGCAGCCTTTAAGGTCTGCAATGTCCCGGTTTCTAACATTTTGTGAAGAAAGAGAGACTGCCGAAGCAATGGTAGTTAAAGAGGAGACTTCAAGAATACCTCGAGCTGATGAGGAGAACCAAGCAGATCATTTAGATCATGTTGCAAGCCCTCCTGCTACCCAAGCTGATCCTCAGGAAGGTAATGCAAGTATAATTTCTCCATCTCATACTCCCCCTTCTCCCCTTGCATCTATCTCTGTTCCTCAAGAGGGTGAAGGGATGGGTCAAAAATCCCCATCTCTAACCGAACACTATGCATCTATCTCTACATCAGCCCATATCACCAATCACCAAAAAGAAAAGATCTCACAAGAGAAAGAGAGCAGCTGTTGAAGAGGAGCAAGTTTCTAAACCTGCCAAAATTCCAAAGACTTTAAGAGACAGACTTCCCTCGAAGCTGAATCTGCAAGGGAACGTTCGCAACCTGACTCAGGTTCACCAGTTGTTCAGTCGATTCACCCATCTGCATCCTCCAAAAAAACGTGCGGACAAGCATAAAGGGAAGCCCAGATCTGCTAAGCCCTCCATAATGGGTAGATGCATTGAAAGAAAGACCTCAGCCCAAGGTCATAATATGTCCAAATCAAAATCGCCATCATCACTCTCCAAAAAGAGTGGTGATATCACCAAAGGGACACCCCTGGACTTAGCCCAAATTCATAAAGAGTCAAGTCGTGTACATTCACTATCTCAAAGGCTTCATTATATGAGGAGGAATGTTACTCCTACTCCACCATATGTTGAAGCTGATTCTCTTTATGTTCACTCTGAGTCTGCACAGGCTGTCAATGCCTCTTCTAGATCACAAAAAGGGGTACAGGCATCAACATTCTGTCCCAATGATGATGTGGTGTAACAACACACTACATTGGAGGGGCCCCATCAACTAAACCCAAACATTACATCAATTGCAGCCACCCCTGCACTTGTATCTGGGCAAGGGGATGCTCTTTATCATGCAAGATTACTTTTGCAAGACTTGCAAGCCCCTATAGCAGGTGAGGGAACCACTAGTGCTCCTTACGAAGCTAGTGAGAACATCATCACCACCTTTGTGAGTGGTGCTTCATTGGATCACTTAGTCCCTTGTCCTTCCTCAATGGAAGTTCTGATGGGATCAGGCATTGCTGAGACGGGTCAATCTCATTATCAGCCATTGTCAGTAGCCTTAACTCAGCCTGAACAATAATTTGTTCCTTCCCATGCTGATGATCAAGTGATTGTTTCTACTACTCCACCTCATGAGACTCACTCTCATGAGGTTATATACCTTTTCATAACTTTATCCTCTCACCTACCAAAGTCTCAATCTAAACTGATCATTATGGAGAGTTGTGATCTCTTTCCAGAGATTATGGTAGAAA
Organism: Solidago caesia; assembly: GCA_028566075.1. NCBI lineage: Eukaryota > Viridiplantae > Streptophyta > Magnoliopsida > Asterales > Asteraceae > Solidago > Solidago caesia. The sequence continues at coordinate 5,116 of JAOXNX010077128.1, forward strand.
TGCCCACAACTACTTCTTCCAATACTGCTACACTTTAATCTTGAAGTGTAGTGGATTAGCTCACTACATTGAAGGATGCTCAAAAGGCAGACAATGCTAAGCTGATCAAACGTATGGATGATATTGATCAAAAATAGATATTCTTATAATCTCAACAAGCTGACTTAGTGGCTACCCAATGGACTTTAGCTGAGCAACAAGATGACATGTTGGAAGTGATGAAATGTCTTCAAGACACTCAACTGAAGCTGAGTGAGCTTTTGATGCAATGGAGTGATGGGATGAAGGCAACAAATGCTGCCACCAAAAGTGTCTTAGAAGCCTTGTCAAAGTCCCAAAAGAAGCTTAGGAAGAAGTTTGTGAAGAAGCTGGATCAGCATAATGTTGAAATTCATAATGAATTTTCAAGACTTTCCACCTCATTTGATGATATCATCTGAGTCCCTAAACAAGTGCAGAGTTTCAAAGAGAAGATTGCTACTGAACTACGTGAGTCTCTCAAGAGTCAGCCCAAGCAAAAAAAGGAAATGATTGAATCCTCAAAGAAAGTGCTTGAAAAAGTGACCAAAATGGAGATTCATGAAGCAAAAATGCAATTCTTTCTCAACTTTTTCAATTTTTAGCTTGGAGGCATACAGAACATCCTCAAAGAATATCTACCAAAAATTGCTCGACCAATCAACTTTGTAGCCCCAAAGAGTACAGTTGATGATGACAAAAAGGGGGAGAGTGGGTCAGGGTCAGGATTTTGGGAAGCATATGAAGCTGAGAAAGTAAGGTTTGAAGAAACTCTAAAACAACAAAAAAAACACAAAGTGAGGAGGAGCCTAAGGTGGGTGTTAATCTGCTTGCAACAATGCCACCACCTGCTAGGAAAACTGAAGAAGATAAGGAGGTTGGTATTGAGGAGGAAGAAAAGATTGAAGAGACTGGAAATGATCAGCCTACTGATAAACTTGTTCAAGCTGAGTCAGCTCCAATACTTGAAAAGGTGATATAACACTAGATACTGGGTTCTAGGAAGTCTTAGGTTCATTTGAGAAGATTCAAGCTAAAATAAATGTTTTTACAATTTTTCGCATAATTGAACTTTTTATTTTTCTAGTTGCTCGTCATCAAGGTTTTTAAACTTGCGAAGATAGTTCATTCAGTAGATTGATTAGTGAAAAAATCAATTAGAAAGCTTAACACATATTCATACACTTGATCATGCCCTAACTTAGCTTAATTTGCCTTTAACTAGCAAAGCTTGTCAAATTTATACACAATTAGGGTGAAGTAATTGAAAGGAAAATTGATGGATATCACAGTTGATTCCAACTCTTTGATGCGTGCATCCCTATCCTGTATTACTCTCTTCCCGACCTCTAACATTGACATCATCTGAGCCATTTTTGTCCTAATTTCCTCCAATTTACCACGCACCTCCTCTGGTTCCTTCTTCTAGAACTCCTCTACTTTTTGGGCGATAAGTGTCTTACCCTGAAGTTTCAAAATGAATTGAGCTTGACCCTTAGTGATTCCATTTAAATCTTCCTTCAACTTAGCAATCTCAGTTTCTTTTGCATTCAACTCATAACCAATACGCACGCTGAAAACATTTGCTTATGTCAGTAAAATCTAATCAAATGAATCTCGCAGGTTTGGGATACTCATGTGGGTTAGTTGGGTAACCCACTCGTCGGGGATCATCTCTTGCAACATCCTTCACACCCTATCCACATCCATCATCTCTGAACTGAAACCCAACAAATCAGATACGATATACAAAGAAAAAAAACCACAAAAAAGGAAAACACTATCAACTTATTGACTTACCCCAACTTCTCCCAGTTTCTTCAGCGTCCGAGTCGGAACCATCAGGCTCAAAACCTTCCAATCCTTCACTAGTTTTGGAGATTTTCTCCTCTATGGCAATATAAAACTCTGGTATTTTCTTCTCCTTTTCTTTCTTTTTATCCTGTTCCACATAAATATTCTTCCTCTTTTTCAAACGACTCAACATTTAAGACATAATATAATGCATACAAATAAAAGAACAGCCTTGGGATCAGAAACTATTTTATACTTCGGAGTGAGAATACATGTTCGTTATTCTTTTTATGTATTGACATACGTGTTTAAATCTGTATGATATTGTTAATGAATTAATGTGGTTATGGATACCTGGACCAACTGGGATTCCAATAGTATTCTAATATTTTAAATGAACAGATGTAATTAGGGATACCTGGTTGGAATTCAAATAGTATTATGATAATTTCATTATCACTAAAATCTTATGATTCACGTTATTAATTACTGTTGGAAAACCTATGAACGCACCAACTTTATGTTGACGAAATTTAGAGTGTATTCTCAGGTAATTAACATGTTTTTGGAGCATGCTTTTTGGGAGTCACATATGCATTCAATAAAGAACGGAGATTGCCTAGCCCTACATTTTTGTTAAGCTAGTCATGTTGTAGAATCTCTGGTGTATGTTTTGTAAACTTATTTAATTTTTATGTAAAACAATGCTTCGTATATCAATAATATATTTAAAAAGTCTCTTTTAGAGGTCATTTGTTATCATTTGTGTTTGTGATTCTGAGATAGTCACACTCTACTTAATTCCGCCTAGGTGGGGGTGACAACATGTACCTCTAGTACACTAGACTATTGTAGGATTGTCATGTCACGTTGTACGTTAAGGGCCCTAATGTGTTAAGCTTAACCCACACTAAGAGTTGGTTAATGTGTAGAACTTGTATATTGTTTGGGAAAAATCTAGATACTCCCCATGCGATTCAGTCACGTTGATAGAGTATTCCGGGTGGCACGACTGGACTTTACGGAGGTTAATGGTTTACTTGTGGATTGGTTATGTCTATCCTAACGACGTTGATGAACCACCGAAAGGTTAACCCATCATGTCGAGTGTGAGGTTCCCTGTTGGTCCTTTGACCGCCTACACACAACTCCCACATCTCTATGTTGACAAGTGACGTAAGTTACCTAACTTATGTAAAGGCATAACTAGATAATGTCGAAATAACATTGATAATGTTGATAAAATGTTGATGGTTGAGTTACTATGCACATTTTAAGATTATGACGATCCTATATGTGATATTTTTGATATGTCGATATGTTGATATGTGCCTAAGATATGTAAGATTGTTTAATAAGTTGATTTAATAAGAAAATGTTTTATATTAATTGGTTATCTTACTTGGCTTTAAAAGATGACACTTATTTCGTTAAAATGTGTTGTGCCCTCAAGTTAGGCAATGAAGGATGAAGATAAATGTGACGTGTGAGGCTAGATAGCTTGAATTAATGATGGTTAGATGACGAAAATGCTTAGTTACCCCCACATGGCTTAATTTAATTAGGGGTGATGATCCGTACACCACCAATATTTAGCCATACACCACCAAATATGTTTTAAAGTGTTGTACAGTACAACAACTTAAAACATGTTTAGTGGTGTATGGCTAAAAATTGGTTGTGTACAGATCACTGCCCTTTAATTAGACATTTATTATGCCTACATCATGTCTTTATTATTGATGTTAATTATGGATTTCCTCTAGCTATTGTTACGATGCGATTTAGTAACACCTTTTGTTGACTAACCAATCCGTTAGGATTCGGTTACGTATTTAACGGACGTTTTTGTATTTTAAACAACGGTGTTTGTTGTTAAAGTAAGAAAAATTTTAAAAGTCCATATTTTAAAATGTTGAGTGTTACATGTTTAAACATGACTAAAGGTCAAATGAAATTGTTTAATAAGTTATATTATAAATTAATTAGTGTCAAAAGTCATCTATTATAGCTAATTTTATAATATTTTTATAAAATATTAACTCATAATAAAAATATATACCATAAGTAGCAATATTTGATACATATAGTTAATGTAAGATTTGACAATAATTTCTGAAAAATGTTCGTTGTAAATAAAAAATTTATAATAAGTAATAGATATTAATCATAAAAGAGATATGACATGCTTTATCTATAGTTTGATTTATTATTAGGGTAAATTACAAGAATGGTACCTATCGTTTGGTCAAAATTACACTGGCAGTACCCCGCAATTAAAAATTACCCGAAACGCACACAATGTTTGCAACAACGCACGCTCACCATACCTCCCTCTAACGGAGCCTAACAGATCGTTAATTCTCGTCATGTGTCGCTCACGTGAAAGGGTAAAAGTTTCTTTAGTCACTGCCCGTCCATTTTCTCTCTCCCCGTTCCTTTATACCCCTTTATCTTCCCTATTTTTCACCATACCAAATTATTTCTTCACTCCCCAACCAACAATGTCGAGCTGGAAAATCCGACCAAAAGATGCTGATGACTATGATCTTGCAAGTCTTTACGGTAAGAACCTACTAAAACCTTAAATATTTGTAAATTTTTTTGTTAAAATGGAACCCTTAAATTTTTTTATATTTTTAATTTTTTTTTTATATTTTCATTTATAGCTGGAAGGCCTGCTACCATGTGTACATTAAACTTTCACCATGGGGGGACATGTAAGGTTGTTGATGGACGAAGCTTTTATACTGGTAAGAACACTTATGTTGATGTTGTGGACTGCACTACTTTTTCTTTGCTTGAGTTGAACCCGATCATGAAATAGCTGGGTTATACTGAGGATAGTATTAAGTCTTTCGAGTTTAATAGACCTTACTATTCAAAGGAATTAGGAGCTCTTGACATTTGTAGTGATGAAGATATAAACAATATGAGTAGATATGTTCAGGGTGATTGTAAAGTGATAGATGTCATTGTTGAACATAATGCTAACACCCCGAAGTCACCTTTGATGACAAAGAAAACTGCTAGGAAAAGTGTTCAAGTTAGTAACAAAGACATTGCTAGGAGATTATTTGTGCAGGCTCAAAATGAGAGTGAAACAGAGGATAGTGAAAGGGAG
>JAOXNX010077160.1:0-10048 GCA_028566075.1 Solidago caesia
GATGGGGATTTATAGCACATTGTATATCATTTAGAAATAGCGACATAAACACATTTTGATAATCCAGACCAATCCCAGTGGTTACGCTTAAATCATGTTATCCCATAACACATTTAGAAATAGATATATACACATGAGTTCCAAATAGCCGCAATAAGGCAAATTTCAAATACAAATGAGTAAAGATTTGTGTATATATTGAACACATGCTTTCCAGCCCAAAATGTTGAAAAAGGGCAATGTAAACTCACCTTGAATGATTTAGCAATGCGATTACTAGAATGAGCGAATTCACTAACGATCAAGATTGCGTCTATCCAAACCTAGGATAACCGAATAGAGTTATGAACATCATATCCCATATGATAAAGTCCTACGTATAATTACTTAGCTACTAGCCCTAAATGCCCCAATAATTACGTTTATTATTAACCAAGTGTAATATTTATCCATGTATTTAGCCACCTTGATTACTTGAAAATTAAAGAAATGCAATCCATCATGCATTCACGTGGCCACTTGCATGAATGGATTAATTAATTAGTCAAGATAACCATTTCATATTGCATGGAAATCGAATTGTGCAAATGGCAGAAAGTTGCGGCGTAACATAGTTAGACTGCGGCGCAAGCTGTAACTTGGACAAGTTCTGAGGGTAATTTGCGGCGCAGGGACATTTACTTGCGGCGCAAGTCGAGTATTTTCGAGCTGAAGGTGTCATTTTCATGTATTTGGTCCATTTTAACACCCCCCCATGATATCCTTTTGATAGTATAGTCTAAATCACGTGTTTTCCATAAATATTTTCGACTATAATCCTTTGGAACAACCCATTTCATTTGAACAAAGTTAAACCAAACACAACCCACATTATTGGTAGTTTTCATCAAGAAACCTCATGATCATAGTTTACCCTATCAACTTATAGTTAAAATAATATGATTACAAGAAGTTTAAGAATATGTATTTACTTACAAAGAGATCTTTGAAGCTCTAAAATGCAAGTAAACAAGAGATGGAGATGATGAACTTGAATCTTGAAACACTTGGATGAAAATGATGATCTTCAAGCTTGAACCTTGATGATTGTTATAAAAACTAGTTGTGTTGTTTTGGGTTCTTGGTGGCTGCCGAAAATGAGGGCAAAGCAAAAGAGTTTTTGTGTGTTTTATTTTGATCAAAATGAGATAGATATTAAAGGGTTAGTGAGAGGTGGTGTGTAAGAATGGTGATACTAAGTCAAAGGAATGAGTGAGGGTGGTATGGGTGAAGTATTGTGTGAGGATTTTGTGTCTCTTTTCCCCCTCTCTTGGCCGTTTCCTTTGTACAACAAAATGGGGGAGTTTTTGACTTTCATTCTAATAAAACTTAAGTGTATAAATGTAGTTTAAGTCTAGTATATTTATATATCTAAAGGTGTATATATGTTACAAAAGTAATATGTATTTATTGGCTATCAAAACATCCCATGATAATAAGTTGTCAAATTATTAATGTGGATATAAATGTACATTTTTGGTATACATTTAAACTTGTATTATGGTTTGAGTATTTTACTTGGGCATTCGACTAGTTAGCTAAAAATCATACGGTATTAGGATTCGTCTAAACGTATCAAATTAATATAATTAATTTGGATTAAAACTAACCGCGCGTTTATAAATACGAGTTGTTACAATTGGTCCATCACTATTGAAGGCTATCCAAGAATCGCAGATTGCTCTCATTATATTCTCTGAAAACTATGCTGATTCTTCATGGTGTTTGGATGAGCTTTCATATATTATGAAAGGCAACGAGGAAAGAGGCCAAATCGTTATGCCTATATTTTATAACGTGGATCCTTCTGATGTTAGAAAACAGAAAGGTCAATTTGGTAAAGCATTTGCCAAACACAAGTTGTCAAAAAACAACACCAGCAAAATTGAATCATGGAAAAAAGCACTTGTTGATGCAAGTAACATTGCTGGATGGGAACCCAAGCACGTCGCTAACGGGTAATTAATCTTTTTTTTATTTTTTTAAATGAAGTTATGATGAAAACATAACTTTACAAAATGTGGATGTGGAAATCATGTATCGTATATATGTTAGTAATCTATTTCCAATGTGCAGACATGAAGCAAAATGTATCAAAGAGATTGTTGCTTCAGCTTTAGAAAAATTGTCATCCTTAGATTCAGTCGTTGACGATGAAAACCTTGTTGGAATGGAATATCGATTGGAACTGCTGAAATCGCTGTTAAGAATGGGGTCAGGTGGTGTACGAATGGTTGGGATATGGGGGGTTGGGGGTGGCGGCAAGACCACTCTTGCTGCTTCTCTTTACATGGAACTTTCTGCTGATTTTGATGGTTGTTGCTTTGTTGGAAATATTCGGGCAGAATCCCAGCAACATGGTTTACAAAGTCTGCAAGAAAAAATTCTATCAGCTGTTATTCGCAAAAAAAATAGAAGTGCAGAGTGTTGATATAGGAAAACAAACGATTAAACGAATGTTATGCCGTAGAAATGTGCTGATTGTTCTTGATGATGTCGATCATCTGGACCAATTAAAGGCATTAGCTGGATCTCTTGCATGGTTTGGTGATGGAAGCAGAATAATAATTACTACAAGGGATGAACATTTGTTAACAGCTCACAGAGTAGACGAGGTCTCTCCTATCAGTCTATTATCACATGAAGAAGCTGTTCGACTCTTTAACATGCATGCTTCTAATGAGAATATTCTTGTACCAGATTATGAGGTACTTTCACAACAGATTGTTACTTATGCCGCTGGGCTACCCTTAGCCCTGATTGTTTTGGGTTCTTTTCTGTATGACAAAGACAAGGATGAGTGGCTTAGTACATTGGATAGAATAAAAGATCATCCAGAAATGGAAATTGTGGAAAAGCTCAAAATCAGCTACGATGGACTTAAACCTGTGGAGAAAGAGTTGTTCTTGGATATTGCATGTTTCTGCAGGAGAATGGAGACAGATAAGGCTATGGCAATGCTTGATGCTTGTGGTTTTCACCCTCGTATAGGGGTAAAAGTGTTGATACAAAAGGCTCTGATAACTGTTTCTAATGGTTACATTCATATGCATGATCTGGTTCAAGAAATGGGACAATACATTGTAAGAAGGGAACATCCCAACAATCCTGAAAAATATAGCAGGCTTTGGCGAAAAGAAGATATTGAAGATATCTGTTCCAGGAATGCAACATCGGTAATTATTATACTAGCTTTTCAAGATGTACACCAAATGATATACACTCATACATACATATACGTACCAGTAAGATACTCCAACTCAATCTTTACATTGCTGTTTTCCACTATTGCAGGAAAATGATAAGATTGAAGCCATAGATTGTTATGATCATGTTTGTTCATCAAGCTTCATTCTGTTTGTTTCGAACATAAAGAAACTAAGATTGCTTAGAGTAAGAACGCAAAACAATCATGGAGGGCCTAGTTTCCTTTCGAATGAGTTGAGGTATATAGATTGGAGGAGTGATCCTGCAAGTCTATTCCCTGAAGCTTTTCAACCAACGAAGCTTGCTGTTTTAAAAATGGATGGAAGCTTGCAAAAAGAACTTTGGAAGGGTTACAAGGTAGGTACTTCAATTGTCTTCTTGAGTATCATATAAAAGTAGAGCATTGATCCTACGGGACTAACCGCTTATTCGTTACACTGGATATGGTGTACCTTTAAAACCTATATTACTACCTAATGTTCTCATTCTTCAAATTATTAATCATTTCATGTAAATTAGGAACTTCCAACAAAAATTTGTTGCTTTAATATATGTTTAGATTGGAGGGATATATAACGCAAATGAATTTTGGAAAAAAGAAACTATTTGGCATCAGCCATGTCACTCTATAAGCAGCCGTGTATTGTTAGTTTAAATACACGATCCCCTGTATAAAAATGAGACAGACTTGATGAATTTTCATGAAAATATGTTATTCCATCTCTCTATCTCTCGATTAATTTGGGTAACTTTGACTTGTGATATATGCATCAGCATCTACCATATTTGAAAGAGCTCCAACTTGTTGATGCGAGTAAACTAGTCAAGACTCCCGATTTTGGTGGACTGCCTTCTCTTCAGAAGTTGATACTTAAATGTCAAAGTTTAGAAGAGATTCATCAATCGCTTGGAAATCATGCAAGTCTTGTTTACCTATCTGTAGAATTTTGTTTCAATCTTACAAGGTTTCCGACCATTGTTCAGATGGAAAAACTGGAGACTCTTAAATTTTCATATTGCGGCGCACTTACTGAGTTTCCAAAGATTGAAGCAAACATGAATAACTTGGTAGAGTTACATTTGAATGAAGTTGGGATAAAAGTTCTACCCTCATCTGTCGGAGAATATTGTACCAACCTTATTTCGTTAAAGTTGAAATGGGGTAATAACTTAAAGAGCATAGAAGGAAACTTTCATGCATTAAAATGTCTAAAGAAGCTTAGTCTTTGTATATCTCTTGTAGAGAGTAGTATTAAACAACATATTCTTCATCACTTGCCACACTTCTTAAGAAAGTTGAATCTCAGTTGGTGTGAATTAAAAGATGGAGATATACCGTCAGAGATTGGTGAGCTATTCAACTTACAAGAGCTACATCTGAGTTACAACTATTTTACACGATTAGATTTCAGCCTCTCGCAACTTACTCGCCTCAAACTCCTTCAACTGAATGGTTGCTTGAAACTTGTTGAATTACCTGAGCTTCCATCGAGTCTAGCTATTCTCATGGCAGACTGCTGCACCTCACTTGAAGACATCACAGAAGATATTCACACTAATTGTGAATGGTTATGTCAAGTCTCACTTGTGGGAGGTTGTAGCTTAATTGGTGTAGACAAATTACTACAATCCATGCTTCAGGTATGTATGTATGCATTGTTCTCTTTTGAATTTCAAGCCCATATATGGATATTAATGAAATAAATCTGTGTTAATTTATTAGGGAAATGATACTGAGAATCGATGTACAAGCCTTGAACTTGAAGGCCTTGAGATTCCCGATATGGTTATACCTCGTATGGTTAGTAAGGGGGTATGTAGATTGGAACTTCCAGAGAATTGGTACAATGACTTTTCTGGGTTCCTAATATATGCGGTTATAGAGATTGATGACTATTACTTTCTTACAAATATAATTATGAAGCACGAGAAGCAGCAGGGTGGTTCCATGAGAATAATGGGTGATTCTCAAGATGAGGTGTATTGGAAGGAGCGTGTTAATGACGACGATGATGGTAACGATGAAGATGTTGATAATGATTATGATGCTATGGAAGAGAGCGTTGATGATGATTATGATGGTAACAACGAAAATGTTTCTGATGATTATAATGCTATGGAGGAGAGCGTTGATGATGATTATGATGGTAACGACGACAATATTACGGAGGAGAGCGTTGATGAAGATTATGATGGTAGGGAGGTGAGTCTTCGTGGTATAAAAACATGGTCGGGATATGTTCCGTTTGGCTTATTGAGACACACTTCATGGTGGGATCAAACATCTACTTCGATTAGCATCGAGTTGCCTAAATGTAGCTGGTATGGATTTAAACTCCATCCCAAGAGAAGTGAAAGTGTTCCAATGGAAAAAACTACAACATATACCTCCTCTGAAGATGATTATAAATGTCCATTTAATATCCAACATGATTCCAAGTCTACTTTGGAGTATGTTTTTGAGAGATATGAATGGTAATTGAAGATGATACAACTTTCATTGTAATTTTTTTTCTTTTACTAACAAGATTATGCAAGTATTCACCATTAATTTTGTTTCTTTACTTCTTTATTTATTTTTATGAGATGATTAACCCAAAAATAGTTGGATATTCAAGCCTATGAAATACCTTTTGAGAGTTTCCGAATCATTCATCATTGCTTCTCCAGGAATGGGTCTCTAAAATATTAACGATCTCATATAGATAGACAAACCATAGTCTTAATCTATCCTAACGGACACTAGCCGGTATTTAACAATCGGGCTGGGCCATAAAAAGCTAACCATAATCATTACCTCTAATATGCCCTGCAGTTTGAGCTGCAAGAAGACAACCATCAAACTTCCTGGAACAGAAATGAATAGAGTCTCTTTATCAGTAAAGTTATGTAGCTATAATGACGGCGAGAGGCTTTTCTTCAACCTTTTACAAGAAGTAGCAATAGCATAATATGCTGCAAGGTTCCACATCTTTATTAGAAAAGAATGATCGAATCTTAATTGAGTTCAATAAACATGTTTTTAATCCATATTTAAGAAGAATTGGTAATTACCTTTAGTATCAAAGAACCTGATGTAATGTATGCTAGAAAGCAAAGGCAAAATCATAAACGATCCCAACTGAAATGCTAATCACAGAAATATCAATAATTTACTCAGTTGATGTGGGCAATCCCTGCTGTTCACTATCTTCGAAGGTCTAGCAGCTAGCCAGATAAAAAAAAAAAGAGTCAGTATGTCGAAAGCGTCTAAATAACTAAAACATCATTTATATACACATAGAAAAGTTCCCCCACCTGATAGATGTAAAAGAGAGTGTCTGATGAAATATTGATCTGATCTAACGAGTACAGTAAGTACGAGTTTACTCATCAATTAATGAGATATGTAAAGATGATTAGTGAAGAATGCCTCGCGGATAGTAAAAAATTTACTCGATTTAGACATCTTTTCATTGTTTATATCGACAACGTTGGCTTAATCAGGTTTGTTCGTGTAACACACGCTACCGGGTCATGGGTAAATTTTACACAAAAGCTTACATTTTCACAAGTAAGCTTTTGTGTGTAGTGCGTGGGGCCTGAACCAACAGATAAAACCTTTGTGCATCCAGTAACTTATAGTGCTATGTGGGCAGGCAGTGCGACTTTAAAGATTTTTTTGCAAGAATAGTCATAATTCACAATCCATTTGTAAAACTAGTATATCCGGAATTCATAACTCGGGTCTTAGCCCGAAGCATAAATCCAGAAATACGACTTCCAGTCTTTACCTATCCGTCAAGGAATAGCAACACGTGGATGAATTGTTGCTTTCGTGTTAAAACCGAAGTTCATACTCCCGGTCTTTGGGTTTTAAAACCAGAGGTCACATTTCTGGACTAAAGTGCATGTTTGACGCATGTAAAACCGGCCGAACTCGATCATATTTCTGGAACGTGATCATATTTCCGGAACGTGTAAAACCGGATGTAAAACTTCCGGACTATAGCCACTTTTCCGTATATAACTTAATGCATCGGATTCATTACTACTACAAACATATTTTCCAACTTTCAACCTAATTTCCCACACAACTTTCAGCCTACTCAATATTTTCCAACCTACTTTCTAACTTTCAACCTATCAGTATAGTATTTTTCAACTTTCCACATCAATGGTAAACGTGCAAGTTAGATCCGTGCCGAAAAATGGTGAACTGTTGTGGTATACAACGATAGGTTTCAACCAAGAGATCGATATGGTTCATCAAATCACCTGCAAGATCAAGAAATTCAGAACAATAGAGAGCCTTGGAGCTTTAACGTTTAAGTATTAACTAGATCAAGACTCAAGAGGGAAAGTTGTGGTATACTCTAAATTTCTAAAATGTCTGTCCATTAACATTTTGGCTATCTATTGCTTCCATCTATTAAAAAAAAAACAAGGAAACAATATATCAAATACAAGAAAAAATAATATACATTGTATATTTGTATACTACTATCAACAAATATATATTAACATATAGTTACAGCTTCTACCTAAAGTTCGAATACACTAAAACAAATATATTGACCTGCTAGTACTTTGTTTAATATGTATAGTTCTAGTTTTGTGTTTTTGTTATGACTTTTCTTAACACATTAATTATATGGAAATAAAATAAAGAAAAAAAAAAGAACTCGAAATCATCAAACCGGACCGGCTTACATGATTTGGTCTGGTCCGGTCAAAAAACATACTTGGTCTGGTTTGGTTTGATATATGTTGAAACCGGAAATGCTGGTTTGGTTTGAGATTTAGTCAAAACCGGACCGAACCAGTCTGTGAATACCCCTATTTTCATTTATAAAATTTGCCAAATATCACAATTTTTATATTGCTGTATGCTACAAACTCAAAACATATAAAATTTATTTTTGAATGTGATTTACACTGAAATTTAAAAATTTCTAATAACTCATCTACCAGGACACATTGTTCGGCTACACTGGTTCGGTTCGATTTCATAACATGGTTCAGTTATTTTTGTGTCGTTTTGCGACTAAAACTGAAATGAATTGAAAAAAATATCAATTATTAGAAAATTTGAAACCAAAACTATCGGTTTTTAAATGGTTCGGATCCTTTGAATCAATTGTGTTGGTTTTATCATATTTTTCTGTTATTGGTACAGTTTGTGCTCACTTTGATACATCAGAACGGGTGCACATTCCTTGATATTAATTGTAAAAGTTTTTTTTTATTTAGAATGCTTGTTTTGAATTGTACTCCAACTGACCATACAATATTGAGTACCACTCGGGGTAGGCTACATTGTCTTCACCGGATATGCATTACCACACAGTGAGATCTCCAAGGAAAAACCCCATGGACATGTCACCAAAGGTCGAACCCATAATCTGTGAGAAAAACCCCAAATGCATTTGCCCTCACTTCGTTTGCATTTAATCGTAAAATTTAGAGTTAAATGCAAGAATGGTCCACGTGGTTTGTTCATTTTTGCAACTTGAGTCCCTTTTCAGTTTCACTAGCAATTGGGGTCCCTAAGTTAGAAACTTTTTGCAACCATGGTCCAAATTTGGATGATCCGTCAATTCCCATCCGTTAACAGGACCATTTTTGCAACTTTTTTTGTTTTTGTTTTTCTTAATTTATTCTCCGAACAACATTATCAACCATTTATCTCCGACACCTATCAACTATTTATCTTTCCAACTAAACAAATAAAGGAAGCGAAATCTATACATTTATTATTCAACACAGATACAATCTATTCAATTATTTATCCACTCATCTTATATCACTAAACAAATCCATGAAAGATGAACTAGGGTTTCTAGCTATGAAAGATGCATCCATCTCATCATGTCTCGTGTAGCAGCCCCAACATCTAGATGTTTAAGATTGAAGGAGGTGTTAGGTTGGTGAGTGAAAGCAACAGCAACACCAGACATGGCGATGGATGGTGGTGGTATGATTGCAGTTTGCGGTGGTAGTGAAAAAAAAAATCATGATTGGCCCTCTTAGAGTTATTTTTTGGTTTTCGTTGGACCCCAATGCCACATCCCCTCCCTTAGTCGCCCCAAGGGGCACACCCACCCCCTTCCCACATGACCGGGAGTACCCTTAACCACTATTGATAACGACAAGTTGGTGGTAGCAGCAGGTTTAGGATTGTCAGCGGCGGTAGGGTTTTCTTGTTGGGTGGAAGAGAAATGAATGAAGGGTAGTTGGGAGGGAGATAAATGAAGGGTTTTCTTGTTTTCAACGACGGTAGGGTTTTCTTGTTGATGTTATTTGAACAACTGCAACTCCATCTATGTTTTGCTAAGTCTGAAGATGATAACCGAGTTTAGTGTTTGTGGAATTAGTACAACAATACTTTCACATTGCTAATATATATTAATATATATATATATATATATCCAAGATTTAATCTGTATTTGATTTATATTTTCATGTGATAATGTTGTTGGGAGAATAAAACATAAAAAAAAAAAGATAAAAAAAAAAAAGTTGCAAAAATGGTCATTTTAACGGATGGAAATTGACGGATCATCCAATTTTAAACCATGGTTTCTAAAAATTTATGATTTAAGGACCCTCGTTACTAATAAATCCGAAAAGGACTAGTGTTGGAAAAATAACAAACCACGTTAACCATTCTTGCATTTAACTATAAAAGTTAATAATTAAAAATTAAGCCTATGATTAGGATGCTCCGTTAACAACGAAAAGGCCAAAATATTGTTTCTTAAGTAATCTCCAATATCTTCATTCCCAAATCTTCTTTCTGTGCAAATGTATCACCACACCA
>JAOXNX010077367.1:0-10034 GCA_028566075.1 Solidago caesia
GTCCAATTATGGTAAAAGTACATAAGGCTCAAACTGGTTATTCCAGAAATATATTCGACTCAAAGATTAGAATGAAATGAAATGAAACGTAACGAAGTTATAGCTCGAATTTTCCCTCGGGAAAATTCAGTGTTCACTATAACAAACTTGGCTCTGATACCACTTTTCTGTAACACCCGGCTAAAAACGGAAACACGGGGTGCACAGATCAATGATGATACATAGCACAAGTTTAATAGATCACAACACGTTTGCCATTGAGGATATACAAAAGATTACACAGTGTAGGGTATTCAACCCAGAAGTTAAGTTTAGATACAACAAAAGATACCAGTCACGCAGGACTGTGAACAAAAGATGCTGTAATGAAATTACAACCCGCTGATTATAATTGTAATACAACATAGTAAAATGAACGCAGAAGATTTCCCAATAGGCTTAAAAAGTAGGCGGCTGACTCTAAAGACAACGGCCTAATTGCCGGGTCCTGAAAAGCATGAAAATCAAGTGTCAGCTATAAAAATAGCTGGTGAGTTCACATTTAGTTTTTCTGAAGTTTGTCGTTCCTGTCAACACAGGTTAGTTTGCAAAACAAGCGATATTACATAAATAATTAATTCTATAATAAAGAGGTATACCTTTAAAAGCAATATTATAGTCTAAACATATCTATAATAAAGAAGTCTAAAGTAAGGGTGGAACATTGTGTATACATTGAGCCTACAACTACTCCGATTGCCCAGGCGACGTTTGTGCCCCATGATCATATCCTCAATAGTATGATCGAGTTAGAAAAGTAAATATGCATCACCGAGCTTAAGTCTTGTGATGAGGGAACCCAGGTGAATCCCCAAATAGCGCTATCCATAATTTACCCACGGTCTATTCCACTAACTGTGGGAATCGATTAGTAGTGTAGATTTTATAATCGGGGACTTTGTGTTTTACTCAAGTATTCTAACAGTAAGTTCCAAGTGTCGTCAACACGACGTAAGTGTACGAGCTCCAATAATACCTACCATGTACACCTATAATATACTTGTAGTTTTATGTTCTCCCACGTGTACATACATATGTACACCAAATGAGCATGTGCATGACTTTTACTATACAATGAATATATATATATATATAAGTTGACATAACCACTACTGCAATTGAGATTTTAATTAAAGCATCACTCACTTCATAGTACACTTATATATATATAGGCATTAACTCTTACTAAGCATAATATATATACATATATATACACGGCTATTCATGCACAACCAACTATATATATATATATTCCATGCATAACGTGGAACCAAAAGAGACTAAAAAGAAACAGAGGAGGTGATGTTAGAATTCGAGTAACACAACTAGTTAAAATGGGTTTAAATGTTGACGATGTTATACGAACAAATTTGTTCGGTTTATATGCAAATCTTGTTTTGTTCGGATTCTTTGTAAGACATCACCTTTTTGTTTGGATTTAGAGTAACATAACATTTGTTCAGTTTCTTTGAAGATGCAAGTTTGTTTGGTTTCTTCATAGTCTTTCTTTTGTCCAGTTTTAATAGAATTCGCATTTTGTTCGGTTTTAATAGTAGCTCCAGGTTTGTTCGGTTTTAGTAGTGCAACTATATTTGTTTGGTTTCAATGCAAAATGATTCGTTCAGTTTTAACACTAGGCCACCTTTGTTCGGTTTTTAATGGAAATCACATTTGTTCGGTTTTCTCACACTCCATAGTAATAGTTCGGTTTCTTCCAAGTTTCATCATTGTTCGGTTTTAATGAAAGCCCGTATTTTGTTCGGTTTTCTGCCATTTAGGGAACACATTTATTCAGCTCTTAGGAGGAGTGAAAACCGATCAAATTTATTCGGTTTTCAAGTTTCTTTGAACAAACTTTTCGAGCTAATCATCAAACAGAAACCGAACCATTAAGATTATAAATTCAACTTTTAACTGAAACGTGTCAAGGGAAACATTAAAATTTGAGTAATACTTGGAAATTAACAAGGTTTAGGCTAAAAATTCAGTTGAAACAATTGAGAAGAGTCCGTATTACTATAACTCAAGAAAACCGAAATAATCGAATATGCACTCAAATTTCTTAACAAAATGATTAAGAAAATACTAAGAAATGATGTTGTACCTGAATATATATATATATGAATCACGAGTACGAGCACAGAATAATGTTCTATGGAATATATATATAAAAAAAAAACGATTTTAGTGAATGGTGGTGTTGGTGTGTATTTTTCGTGAATTCTAATTGGAAACATCAAATGACCACTTAAAATAAGTTTAGATAATGATAACACAGGTTTTTGCCACTTCATTAAGCATAGTTGCATGCATAACAACACGTGGCAATCTAATCACAATTTCATTTGTTTTAATTTGAAGTTGCCGTTAATTCTAGAACTCAAAATGTTATAAAATTAATGACTTATTTGGCATTCCGTTAGTTACTAAGGGCCCGTTTCTTTTTTTAGTTATTAAGTGCTGAGTGTATTAAGTGGCTGAATATATAAATAATGTCTGTATGTATTAAGTAATAAATAGGTAATTGATGGTTATTTTTGTTTATTAAGTCAAAAAAGAAACATGATATTTGACTTAATATATTAAGTTTATTAGGTAAAAAATAAACAATGCCTTAGTTATGGTATTAATCTTCATTTTTCACAGACTCTTAGGAATTAATTTTGTGAAAACAAAATGTAATAAGAATAAAATGGTAAAGTTGGTATGTTATTTTTGAAAATAGACAGATATTTGGGACAAACTTAAATGAAAATATAAATATTTATTTTAAAACAAATGTCAATATTGCTTAACATGTTATCTTGATAATAGAGTGAAAGTAATAAACATGCATGCTGTTACCCAAAATAAATATGTCACTATATATATTTCTTACGCTGCTTATCGATCTGATGATGTTTTAACCACGGCCATTAATTTTGTCCATTTTTATTCTGATACAAAATTATTGTGTAAATTAAATTTCGTAAATAAAGAGTGAGACGTACGTGGATCAATCAATTTTTAATTACATTTCTCTTCTTCATGCATGCGAAATGAGTTGTTATATGATCGATATGATATCCGGGATGAGATATCTGCTCTTTAACGACAATGAAAACTGTGATACGGAACAACATAACATATATGCATGCATGTGTAATAAAACATGTACTTGTATTAATTAGCTTCTTCTATTATTTTATTCTATTATAAAACAAAAGAAATATTATTAATTAATGCACATCATATCTCTTTTAAAAAACAAGGTTTTGATTATGGTTTTCTTAAATGTACCCATTTGCAAAGTTTGATTACATATGCACAAATGGAGATAATGGTAACTTTAGATTTTCTACACGTTATAACTATTACTCGCTCTATTCCATATGGTTATCTCTCTAATGTCTACTACTTATGTTATTGGTGAGTTTTTTTTATAAATAATACATACAAATCAAACAAGAAATTGTAGTGGCCAAAACAATTTTACTAATATATATATCAAGTGACGATTACTGTACGTCGAGCCAATTATTTTAATCATCATTCATATAAGGAATTGAAGGTGATAATAATTAAGTTTATATGAGTTTTTATCCATCCACAATAATTGATGCATTATACAGTTGTACGGTATAATTATATAATGGAGCAATTGTTGTACATGAATAAAAACTCATGTGAGTTTATCACTACCCTTCATACAATATCTATAGTATCACTTTAGTTAGTGTTTGTTAGTATAACAATATATATGAACATTTTTCAAAAAATAGGTGCTTGGAAAATAAAAATAAGTATATACATATATCGCTCCTACTATACATTATCTAAGGGTAGTGATATTCGTATCACTGTTTTTGATAAATCTACCGTAATATACCATAATTTATACATATTATATAACTGTTCAATGCACAGTGATAGTAAAAATATTAAAAGTTATGGTACTAGTATCATTGCCCTTTATCTAAACATATATAGTGTTCTTAAATTATGATGATGATCGAATTTTTAAAAGTATGTAAACAAAGTGTTGCAACAAAACTGATTTATTATTGGATTGAGGTCTGTTGTCAACTAAAAGTCTAAAAAAGTCAAATGTTCGTTGAATAAATTGAGTAGAGTGTTCCATGGGACAGTGGGATCACTGTATCTCGATATGACACGTGTTCCATGTGGGTCCCACTTTCCTTCTATGGAAGAAAATTATTATATTGTCTTGCCTTTATTGCTTTGATAACATGATGAAAATCAATGTGTTTAACCAGAGAGGAAAAATAATGTATGTAATTATAAATTCAAAATCATTACCATTTTTTAGTCGATATTATTTTTATTTTACAAGATAGCCAATAATAGCATGGGCTATGTGTTGTCATTTTATTTATTTTTTTTATCGATTTTTTAAACATAATGTGACATGCGACTTAATCCGTTAATCCGTTTGCAGACTTTAACTTGGAACTTGGTCAACTCGGAGGTCAAAGCATGAGAGTTGATCCTGAGAGTTGAACAAATTATAGGTCTACTTTTGTGATCTGGTTTTGTATTTTTTATTTTTTTAATTTGATCAAACCTTATCTCTCAATTTTCCTGGCTCAATTAATGTGGTTTCAAGTTTCATTTTTCAACTTTACATGATAATGTCATCACTAGTATAGTAGTATGTATGAGTATGTATCAAAAGTTTGATGGCATCATTATAACTTTTGTCGAATTAAATTTTCACCTCGAGATTAAACGAAACTCGCACGGTTTATTCGAAATTGGCCATTAACTAAACTCATGGTGTAACATATGTGTTTTTTTTTGTTTTTTTAATCTATTTGAGGTAGTTAAGAAGCTCAAAACTACGTTTTTGTCTTATATATTTGTGGTATTTGTTGTTTAGAATGATCTTTTGTTTGAGACATGATATTCTCAGACTTCAAGATTGAATCTCATATTCTGACAAGAAACTTTAAGTTTGAATCTCATGAATTACATCTTAGGGCTCGTCATGGAAAGAGTTTTGAAACGACCACAAAGATACCCCAGTTATAAGTACGTACATCTGAGTTAAAAGACTTTCTCCTCACAAATAAGCCTAAATATGAAAGCCTCATTCATCGATCCTTTTATAATACATTATAAGTCCTTTCTTCATATTCAAATTTAGGACCTATTAATTATTAGAATGAAGGACATATTCATCTTCAAAGACCAACATTTATTTCTCTACTAATAATTTACGATTTTTGGGATTGGTTATTCGGTTTTGGAAATTTTTGAACACCCTAAGTCAACATTACAAAACATCCTCCATCTCCTAGAAACAGTTATCCAACATCCTTAATTATGATTTTAGTATTAGATATTCAACTATTCAAGCAGTTAAAAAAACAAAATTAATAAGTCATTATCCAAAATTCCTCTATAAAATACATGTTTATAAAGTTTCGAAAAAGAAAGCATTTATACACACATACACATTAGAATCTTACCCGCATGATGCGCAATGACTGATGGTTTCTCAAAAAACTATAAATTTGATGTAACGCGAAATTTAAAAATAAAATTCGTATCGTTCAGCTAGTACATGCGGGCAAGGGGTGTTGGTGGCAGGCGACCGGCTTCGCCAACCACCGGATTTGGATTGTCTAAAACTCTAGTATATAACAATTGTATTTTTTATTTATTGATGAAATATTTAAAGATAATTATTAGGTAAAATAATTATAAAAGTAGTAAGATAGAGGATAAAATAGTAAAATTCATGTACTTAAAAATTCTAATTTTAATACCTATGGTAAAATACTTTATAATATAGTGTAGTTAATTAATTAATTTCCTTTAAATATAGACATAAATTACATTGCAAATTAAATGTTTATGTGTATATAGACGAACATAACTGAACGAACGTTCATGAACATACAAACGAACATAAATGAATGAACGTTCAGAGACAGATTATCGAATGTTTACTAACATAAATGAACGTATTATGAATTAAAGCTATGTTCAGATTCAGTCATTTAACTAAGTGAACAAATTTTGTGTTCATGTTAACGAACGAACATGAACGATTTCTCGCCGAACGGCTAATGAACCGTTTGTCGAACATTTAGTTTCTTTACGGCCCTAGTTTCCGCATACTGCATTCTTGAAGATCTAAACAGTTGCTGGCATTATCTACTCGGGTTCTCTTCCCCAATTTACATGTAACTTATTAATAAACTAAAATAATAATGCACCACTAAAATATGAAACATGTATATGACTAAACTAGACGCATACCCGTGCGATGCAGCGACAATGATAGTAGCGGCGGCGGTGGCGATGGTGGCGATGTGGCTATTAATGTAAAAGGTGTAGTGTAGTTATTTTAAAAATTAAAGGGTAGATGTTGTATATTAATTTCATTAAGGGTATATTGAGTATTCAATAGAATCATGGATAGTGTTAGTTATATTAGTAAGGCATTTTAGGTATTTCAAAGATAGAAAATTTAAAAATGAGGGAGGGGTAGTTTGTTTTATAAGAAGGTAAAGATAACCACTTATAAAGCATTTTAGGGTATTTAATTTTTGAAATGTCTTAAAATTAAGATTTTGAAAGGTTCATATTATCTTTCTTACATATTTACACCATATATTTCTTATCTTCTAAAATATTTATATTACCCCTTTACATCAATTACATACACTACTCGGCGCCAATACCACCACCACCAGTGGTCGCCAGCACCATACTGTCGTTGCTGCTGCATTGTGCGGGTACTCCTCTAGTGTGTGTGTGTATATAAGGCTGTTCCATACCTAAGTTTAGGTATGAAACCCCTCACATATCAATTTTTTAATATTTATTGTATAATAAATAAATGACCTGGGCCCCATAAATTTTAATGATTAAAAAACAAAAATGTGAGTGTTTCATACCTAAGCTTAGGTATGGAACAGCCTTATATTCACCCCCTATATATATATTTTATATATATTTTTGTATTTTAAAATTTTCAATTCCCACCGATTGTGAAAAAAAATACCCGGGTAATCTTTAACGAGGACATTGTCCTTGCAGTAGGTAATTTTTATTATTACTTTTTTATGTACTAAATTTATATTAAGTATATACGTATTTTCGATTCCCTCCAAAACTAAAAAATTTCTGGGTCACCTATTGCGAGGACATTGTCCTTGCTAAAGGTATTATTATTTTTTTTTATTTTTTAAATAAAAATATTGTATTTAAATGTTATTTCAATTTCTGTGAACGTAAATACGTGAGACATGTTTGATATACAATGTATAAATCTATGTACGGGTATACAGTGTGTCTGTGTGTGTATGTATATGCGTGTATGCATTCTGTATACATTACATGTATCTACATATACATTTATACTACATACATCTAGTACATACATACATTTTGTACTATACATATAGCTAGTACAATACATATACTGTATATATTATACTTAATTCAAGTATGTATGAGATGTATGTATATACGTATGACATGTATGATGTACAATGTATGAATCTATGTACGGATATTCTGTGTATGTATGTATGTGTGCGTATGTACTCTGTATACATGACATGTATGTACTTGACCCATTAGACCTAGAAGAATGATCGAAAAACACATTGGGCCTAATGGGCCCATTCAAGTGAAAGACGAACACACACGACTCATTTGGCTCATTTATACAAATGATGAACATGTTTGACCCAATATGTAACATTTCGTATTTTTAATATATGTATATTCATATATCACCGTATAACTATACGTTTAATATAAATTATTTTATTTAAACGTACTGTCGTATCGAAACGCGCAACTAACGCACGAATTTATTTTATATAAAGTCGGAATTTAAAATTTTAAACAGTAAACATTTAACATTTAGTAACTAATGGAATGCCAACTATACTATAATCCTTATAAAAATTCATCTCACAAGTTTTACGGATATAACAAGAGTTGTAACAAATAAATACTTCTAGCATGTATATATACCTTAAACAAATACATTTTTGTATGTATTTATTATTTCTTTTAAAAGGGAAAAGAAAGTCTTTACCAACTTGTAAGAGTTGGTAATATAAAATCATTCACCATACTCATTTCACCATTCTTACACTTCACCCTTATCTACCTAAAAACACACACAAAGCTCTCTAGTTCATCATCATCAATCGGCAATTTAAAGGCATTCTAATCGGTTTTTTTAGCTGGAATACTATACATTTCAGGTATAAATCTATACTTTGTTGTTTTATTATTTCATTTCAGCTAGAAATCAGTCTTAATTGGCTAAAATGGTTCGGTTTTGTAACACAATGAGATGCGGCTGTGTGTGTGTGATTAATACATGGAAACATATTAAAGAATTAGTGATAACATGCTAGAAATGGAATTTTTATTTGGTTATGTGGTTCGGCCCCTGCTTGCTGTAAACGAGAATATATATATATATATATATATATATATGTATTACACTAGGACAAATTACATCTAGTTATGATGCAATGTTAATTGTGGTTTTATATAAGAACAAAAAGAACAAAATGTTTTGGTTAATTCCGAATATTTTTATGTTTCAAGTGATGTTGTATTAGTTATGATTTTTATGTTTCAAATGTATATATCCGGACAAAATTGTCCGGATTTGGCAACCTTGAATCCGAACAAACATAGGTGAAATATATAATTTCTTGGTTTGCTAATTGTTATCCGAACAAAGTGAGTCTCCTTCAAAATCCGAACTTATTTGTTCGGATTTGGAGTATTGTGGCTCAAATGTTTTCACGTCTCTAAATCCGAACAAAATTATTCGGATTTTGCTAGTAAACAAAACAAAACATCAATTTAGCCAAGTCCCAAAATCCGAACAAATTTGTTCGGATTTCACATACTAAAATCCGAACAAATTTGTTAGGATTCTATATATTGCTAGTTAGTGAATCAAGTCATTTTTCAACAAAGTCCCAAAATCCGAACAAAATTGTTCGGATTTCACATACTAAAATCCGAACAAAATTGTTCGGATTCTATATGATTTGTTATTTCAGCCAATGCTCAAAATCCGAACAAAATTGTTCGGATTTCACATGCTAAAATCCGAACAAAATTGTTCGGATTCTATGTGTTTGTTAATTTTTGTCAAGTCCCAAAATCCGAACAAAATTGTTCGGATTTCACATACAAAAATCCGAACTTTTTCCATTTTACACTAAATCCGAACTTTTTCACATTTGTACTAAATCCGAACTTTTTGGTCAAAATCCGAACTTTTGGGTTCAAGTATAAAAATCCGAACAAATTTGTCCGGATTCCAGATATTCTAAATCCGAACAAATTTGTTCGAATTCTATTAATATTTTGTTCAAACTTTATAACCTTAACCAATTGATCACATATAATGTAATTTAATAAAGATTGAATTATTATAAACATAAACACACTTTAATATTTAATGCGGAAGTGAATATATCCAGCATCTTAAAAAGGTGAATTAGCAATTGATGTGATTTAACTAAA
Organism: Solidago caesia; assembly: GCA_028566075.1. Taxonomy (NCBI): domain Eukaryota; kingdom Viridiplantae; phylum Streptophyta; class Magnoliopsida; order Asterales; family Asteraceae; genus Solidago; species Solidago caesia. Next base: position 9,562 of record JAOXNX010077367.1, read on the forward strand.
TGGCATTCCTAGGTTATTAATATACAACTAAAACTTATTCGCGCTTCGAACACGTCTTTGATCATAGGTTTGCTTCGATAAGCAACGATTCGTCAAGATTACAGTCGTACTAACTTCCTGTGCTTCCGCACTTGCTTATTTACTTTGTTGTGTAATCAACAACCACTGTGAGTTCACTGCCCCCTTTCTACTTTATTTGGTTTTATCTTCGGGGCTGAAAAGCATGTACTAAACTATTTTAACAATTGTATTTACTTTTGTTATTACCACTGTTTTGAACTAAACTTTGAACTAAACTTTGAACTAAACTTGGAACAAAACTTTGAACAAAACTTTGAACTAAACTTTGAACTAAACTTGGAACTAAACTTTGAACTAAACTTTGAACTAAACTTTGAACTAAACTTTGAACTAAACTTTGAACTGAACTTTGAACTAAACTTAGTCTCAATAATGATGCCATGTAAAACTGT
>JAOXNX010077374.1:0-10032 GCA_028566075.1 Solidago caesia
ACTTTTTCTCTAACTATTAATATAATTAATAATTAAAGTTTATTATAAATAAACTAAATAAAGAGTTGTAATTATCTGGTATTTTTTTTATTAATAAACTAAATAAAGAGTTGTATTTATCTAGTCAAACTAAATAAAGATCGAGTTGTTTTTTTTAATTAAATAAAGATTGAGTTGTTTTTTTTATTTAAATAACATAAAACGTGTTTTTTCTTTAAATTAATAAAAACCAAAAAGTGTAAATTATCGACGGAAAATAAAAAAGTGTAAATTAATGATATTTTTTCTATAATTATTATTAATTTTTTTTAATTATTAATATAATAATAATTAAAGTTTTTTTGTGGGCCCATATTTTTTTAATTTATTATTTATATTTATTTTTTTAAATAACATAATTTAGTCATATGTTTAATAACTTAATTTAGAGAAATCGAGAGTTGTGATTGATCAATTGAGGTTAGGTAAGTTGTCTTTTAGTATATATTAAAATTAAGATATTAAGAACTTGTGTTGCCCTCTGTTCAGTTGTCACACCCCAAAATCCATGGGATGTGATTAATTGAAATCACAACAAAAATTGCAAGCAAACGACCTCTAAATAAGACGTTTTGAGATATCATTGATATATAATCGTTATACTGTTTTCAAAAGTTGTACTGAGTTCACAATGAGTCTAAACATGATTATCACCACGGTAACAAATGTTTTCCAAGATGTTTATCCATAAAAATTACGATGTTTTCCAAGATGTTTATCCATAAAAATTATTTATGTAAATAGTATCACCACGGTAACAAATGTTTTCTCAAAGACAAAGCTTGTAATATCACCCCAAAATAGTTTCAATACTCAAAAAGTAAGGAAGTGAGACTTACAGCTAAACCTGATATAAATGCTTTGTGACATCAAATATATTTGTAAAATAAAGTATATCCCCGTACAAAACAATTTAAAGATGTATTCTCACCCCAAAATGTAAAGCAGTAAAAAAGGGGCTTTGAGTCTCACCTCAAGTGCGTAAATGAGAATCTCCAAAAGACGTAGGTCCTATAACAATCAAGTTCACGTAGTCGTTAGACTTTTATTTTTATTCCTAATTTGATTTTTTTTTTCCAAATGAAATGGCCAGGTAGGTCTATCGGGTGGCAAGATCCTTTCGTCACATGACCCTTGGTCAATGTACTTAGACACCATCTCATTTGGTTTATTAGTTTAGGTTTTTTAATTCTTTTTATTTTTCCTAAGTCTATTTTTAGTCAATTTATACTGATTTTAGTTAAGTTTTTCATGGTCAAATATAACAAGTTGGGGCTTGACATTTTTATTTGAAAGAGTCCTATGTGTCTAGTATTTTTGGAAATTTTTCCATAATTTATTAAAGCTGTTTATTATTTATAAAAATTCCTTAAACAAAAGTGGTCAGGAGAGCACAGTTCTGCGCAATGAAAACCTTTATAAAAGTGCCTTAAGAGTGCCTATTGGTTAGGTTGATCTTGATCCATCAATTCCTTACTTAGTCTCTTAAGAGTGCCTATTGTGTGAATTTGAGAGGTGCTATTGCTTTGCTAGACCCTTTGGCCGATTTCCCCTAAGTAGATAAAGAAAATTTTGTGTTTGACTCATTTAACTAGGTAATGCTAGACTTTCCATCAAGTTACTAGGAACTCATTTTACTCCTTGGTCCATGTTTATTGCCGAGAATAAGAAGGAAAGAAAAGAGGAAAAAGTCTTATGTTTGAATGAGCAATTGATGAAAGGAAGTTTGATATACCTATAAACTTGTGAGTTCGGTTTTGAGCCTTTAGGGCCGAATGGAATTAAGGTGAAAAGAGTATAGATATGAGGCTTCATTTGCTAGGTTTCGGTTATCTCAAAATGCCATATTGTTGTTTCAATATACCCAATGTTAAGTTCATCTAAGTTATTATTTTGGATTGCCACAAAGACTTAGGACGGATTTTTTTTTTGACTATCAAGAAAGAGTAATCTTGAATTATAACAAATTTTTGGCTACATATTTTAATCTATTAGATATTAGATGAATTGGTATTGTGTAGCTCTTATTATATGTATATACACGTATATGCATATATCATATGCATTATAATACTTGAACGTTAATTAATTACGTATTCTAAGGATTTAATGATCGCTTAATTTATATGTCCCAAATAGACGTCCTAGCTAAATGGTTTCATAATATGACTTGATCACTAAGTGATCAATCAATAGTCTATCAAATTATCTTATCATGCCCAAATCTAAACCTTAAAAATCGTAAATTTTGCAATTGCCACATCAGTGATCTCATGTAACACCCCACCAAGGCGGAAGTATAGGATGCTACATAAAGCACAGCACGACATGGATATTACATAGAACATTACTAAATGTAACAAGATTTCCATTGAAATTAACACAAGAAATTCGATACATCACAAGGTTCAAGATTGTTTACATAAAGCAGACTAGTATATGATTACAAAAATAAACCCATAAACGGGGCTCGAAAAGGCACGTGGCCTGCAGATATAAGTCAGCTAAAGGGAAGCTACAATCATCAAGCTTGATTCCTCGGGTTCACCTGATTACCTGAAAAGTGTACTAGAGTTTGTCAGTATAAAGCTGGTGAGTTCGTAGGTTTATCTTAACGAAAACAAGTTTGTGTCGATATACCAATAGAGTATACAAAATAGGAGAACTATAGAGATTTACTTACAGTAAGTCACACACATAGTATAGCACACAAAAGATCTCATCACTGAATACTCATCCACATCAACAACCATTAACGATTACCACACATAAATAACATAATCGAATAACCAACTCATACTATAACCACGATACTGAACACCAATCCACGGGACGTATAGAGAACACCGGTCCACTCGGGACATATAGAGAACACCGGTCCACTCGGGACGTATAGAAGCATTTATGTGCCGAGGGTTCACCTCGTGTGGCACTTACTAAAGTAATACTATACTACTACATATATTGTACATTAAAACTATCGACATGATTGAGTACACTTTTCACCCCAAGAAACACATGAAAACGGGGCTACGAAACTCACCTTGCAAGTCGATAAGGAATAAGAGTTAGAGTACAATAAGTATAGTCTGTAACCGTCTCAGACATCCAAGTCTCGATCACACACTATCAACCAATCTATAACAATCACAGATCAAAAGATAAGTCCACATTTCCAAAGAAACGATTAAGTCTAAACTAGTGCTCCTAAGAAATGCCATTGAAACTCGTTTTATAAGTTCGTTTGTTCATTAAGGTTTATCGAAAAGCCCATTTAATCACATAATGTGTTGCTTTTAAACCTTATTTCATTTCGTTAAGTTCGTTAAGTCATATTTCTACTTTTAAATCATTAGTCATACGCAAGCGACTTAAATCGATAAGGAACGAACAACGGACACTCAAAGACGCTCGAAAAGTCAAATTTCAGAACAAACACGTGTTGACCAGTCAAACACGTGTTGACCAGTCAAACATGCGTTGACCAGTCAAACACTTGTTCCAAACACTGTTGACCAGTCAAACACGCGTTGACCAGTCAAACACTTGTTCCAAACACTTGCAAGACTTTCGATTCAGAAATGACTCGGTTTTTGCTTAATCACGCGGTAGATCAGTAGTACAATACTTAGGGAACATCAAGGAACGTTTTAGACTCGAAAACAATACGATTTGAAGCTAGAAAAACCCAAAAACGTGTTAGAACTCAGTTGCGCGCGTTTTTAGAAAATGGCAGCACGTTTTTGCTTCAAACCACACCAAACGACTCGTTTAATGGCTAGAAATCGACTCAAGTGATAGATAAACATGTTCCCTAGAGTTTTGATACGAAAAATGACCCGAAACACTCGATTTTGAGGTCCAAAATCACTGCCTAAATAGACTTATGGGTTTGAGGGTTTTTCAACAAGTTTTTGAGAAATCCAAGGCATTTCTAGGAGGAATCTAGCGATTAACAACATATAACACTTACTAATCGAATCACAATCGAGATTTGATCCAAGAAACGTTGAGAGAAAGATCTTAGAGAGAGAAACTAAAGAGAGAGCGCTAAGATAGAATGAAATGAAAATGGGTGGTGGTGGTGACTTAGTCCACCACCAAGCTCTCACGAATGGATGCGGTTTCTCCCGGAAAACGATTCATTTAATTAAATCTTTCGACTCGAGACTCGTAAAAACATTTAAATAACTTGAATGAATATATTTTTCATTTACCTTTCAAACGACTATAAATATGACTATATCGGACTTACATAAGAAAATAATCTTATTTTAAATAATTTCACACATTTAACTTGGCATTTCTATATGTGACAACCGTCACGACTCATACGTTCTGTTTCGTTCGTTTGTTCGTCGGTTAGATTGATATTGTGATTCGATAGTGTGTTGGGAATTGTATCGTTTTGTGAATGTGTTCTCGAGTCTTGATGTTGTAAACTCGAGTGAATTTTAGTATGTTTAACAATAGTTATTATCTAATGAAATGCCATTCAATCGTTAAATCTGTTACAGTTTTGGTCCTAAAGTTAACGAAACTAACGGAAGCACTAACTAGTTTTTGAATTAATTAATTTTGCATGATTTTAGTAGTATACAGGTGTTGGATTATGAAGATAAACATCTGTTTTTCATGAGAATGTCTGATCAAAACATTTTTGATATTCAATTTCATCACAATTACTCAAACTTTAGTTATCAAAATTTCTCTCAACTCTATCTTATGCGCAGTCTGTGTTCAAGCCAAAAACAATCAAATTCGTGATTGGGTTTTGTTCTAGTAAGGTACATTGATGTATCTGTACAGTTTCTAAGCTTAATTTGTTCAAAATCAAGTTTAAATTCGAAGTGTTCTCGACCGCGTATATGTCAGAAAATGCTTCAAAAACGCGTATAAATTTTAAGTGTTTAAATATACTTCAGCGCGTATATGTTCTAAGTCCTTAACATTGTTTATTGTCAAAGACTTGTCTAAATTTAAAAGTGTTCGTTTTAGCGTATAAGTTCAAAAGCACGTATATGTTCGATGTGTGGCAAACTTATACGTGGTCAAATAAATATGTGGTTTTATGCATATTTAGTTTTATAAGCGATGATGTCGGCATGTTAACTTATCCGTGGTGTGTTTTATACGTGGTCTGATATATACGTATTTGTTCAAAAGGTCAACGCGTATATGTTAGTCGGTCAACGCGTATATGTTTTGCATGGTCAAATATATACGTGGGGTTAAAACTGTAATTTTTCTGGAAGTTTACTGTTTTACATAAATGGTCCTTGTGATTATTTAAAGTGTCCAAAAAGGGATTTAATGGTCGTGTACGTTTTGTTGGTCAAGAACTTTAGATGGCATTTCTTTAGGAATTAACTGTTAAACATAGGTTTGTTGTGAGGTGTTAACCTCATTTGTGTTTATGTTTAGGTACAGGTGTTCGTGACGTTTGATCAGTTGATAGTGTCTTGTTCGTATTTGTACTTGTTTAAGTGCATTTATTGTTCTGTTAATTGATCGTCTGTCAGGTGAGTTCACTGTCCCTTTTATTGTTTGAACTGATTTCATTCAGTTTAATCAGTAGGAACTGATACTTCGGATTCTTCTTCAGAAATGACATGACTGGCATCATATACTCCTTCAGTATAGGTTTCATCAGTAGGAACTGATACTTGTTTATCAATACGACCATCATTTCCAATAACAAGTTCATTTGGTGATTTGAACTTAATTGAAGAATAGAAAGAAGTACCAAAAATCGGTTTAGGTATTGGTTCCACATCAGGGTGAGTGCAAGCATCATTTTGTGAATCTTCTTTATTGTAGTTGATAGGATTAGATTCACAAAATCTGATTGGTGGTTCAGAAGGAGGATCAGAGATTGGCTTTTTGTTGATGGCAGACTTTGATTCATCAAAGGTAACATGTATTGATTCTTCTACCTTCTCCAGACTCTTGTTATAGACTCTGAAGGCCTTGTGAATGACTGAATAACCCAAAAAGAATTCTTCATCAGCTTTAGTATCGAACTTGCCCAGCAGACTGGAATCGTTCGGGATGTACACTGGACATCCAAAAACATGAAAGTACCAAATATTAGGCTTTCTATTTCTAAGTACTTGATAGACTGTTTTCTTATGTCTCTTGATGTAGATAGATCAATTCTGGGTATAGCATGCTGTGTCTATAGCTTCAGCCCATAAATTTTTTAAGAAGACCAGATTCAGTAAGCATGCTTCTGGCAGCTTCTATCAATGTGTGATTCTTTCTTTCAACAACTCCATTTTGTTCTGGAGTTCTCGTTGATGAGAAGTTCTGGGAGATGCCAGTGTCAAAACAGAAAGACTCCAGTAAAGAGTTTCTGAACTCAGTACCATTGTCACTTCTTAACTGACACACTTTTGCTTGTGATTTAGTTCAACTTGCTTGATGAATGAAATGATTTCAACAGCAGCTTAACCTTTTGACCTGAGAAAGATAACCATACAATATCTAGAAAATTCATCCACAATAACTAAGGTATACCTTTTTCCAGCACGAGTTTGTACATTCAGTGGACCAAAAAGATCCATATGAAGCATTTGAAGAGGTTCAGTTATGCTGAAATTCTGCTTGGTTTTGAAGCTGGCTCGTTTCTGTCAATCTGGGCTAAGGTTAGACTCGGTCTAGACTTTTTGGCAATGTTTTCAGAAGCGAATCGGATGTCGAACAGGTTAAAAGAACGAAAAAACCGGACTCTTTTATAAATAATTAAACACAAAATAAAATCCAAAACGAGTTATATACGAGTATTAATGTGACACCTGTGTCTTTTTAGTCTTCGACTCCGTACAAAAATTGTGTAACTTGTACTTAGAACGCACTTGAGTTTTATATAGACGATTTAATTAATAGAATTCTCCCGTATCGAGAGTTTTATTATATATGACTTCGAGTGTGGAACTTAAAATGTTTAATGCGTAACGTATAGTAACTAACGGAATGCCATTGAACTAACTTACTTACAAAATTAGTCCAAAAATGGTGGAGTTCTTGTATGTTTTAATTAATTAATCTTGTGTTAGTGGAAGACACATGGAATTTGGAAGATTTGCCACCACATTTTCTTGTAATGACTCATGAATCCATCAATTTCCAACTAACAAAACTAGTCTTGAATTCCATTCTTATGATTAAACTCATAATTTCAGACAAAAATTTCACACACTTTCTTTCTTTCTTTAAACATCTACGTGCAACATCACAAGGAAGAACAAACCACTTTTCACTTAATATCTTATAAATTGAGGTAAAATCCTAAGTTGTAAGTCTAAATTATAAGCAAAGTTTTATCTAGTTTCAAGTGTTTTGAATGGCACGAAGATGATGACCACGAAATTGATCAAAAATGAGTCATGTTTTTATGAAATTGTTAAACTAAGCTTTTCTATGGTTTTCTATACTTGCTAGTACCTAGAAACCCAAATTTCATGATTCAAAACTTGACATTTAAACTTGTGAACACGTAGAAGTTCTACGCGTAGTAGACCTACGTGGACTAAACTTCTACATGGTCCAAACTCCTACGTGGCCTAAACTTCTGCGTGGTTTAAACTTTTACGCGGTCTAAAGTTATACGCGGGGACTAAAACTGTAACATTTATCTTCGTGGGACTTGAAACGTGCAAAACATCTACGCGGGGGTCAATTGTGTAACTTTTTCAAACTGTTAACTCCCAAGGACTAAAAGTGTAATAACTCAGAAACTTTAACTGTTTTTACAAAAACAGCCCCTGCAACTAATGAACATTTTAAAAAGAACTCGAACTAAGTAAATGGCATTTCAATGGGTACTAATCGTTAAACATAGAACTTATATTCGAGCAAGTAGCCTTATAGTGTAACTAATTGTATCATAGGTCCCATTTGTGTTGACTTGTGATCCACTCGTGCTCGTAACTGTAAACTCGTAACTCGTAGCTTTATCTCTCTTCGTATCAGGTGAGTACAGCCCCTTTTGCCTTAACTGTTTTATAAACGGGGTGGAAAGCATGTAACTAAACTGTTTTCAGAACTAAGAATGAACAATAACTGATTGGGTAATTGAATTGAACTGTATCTATATTTGTATCCGTACTGTATGTATGGTAACTTTATAGAACTGAACTGTGCTTAATATGTATGTTTGTTACTACTAAGTATACACACGATTATTAGTGTGCCTTAGATGTGGTAGGTTAGTCGTTGGCACACCTTATAGATAAACATCGAGGGTGTACTAGTAATAAGTTATAAAGTAGTGTGTATATAGAAATAGTAACTAGTGAGTAATTGGAACTGTACTGTAAGATTGTAACTGCAACTGTAGGTACTGTAAATGTACCTGTTCTGTATTAAGATTCTAACTAGTCGGAACTGTTATTATTGGAACTGAACTACCAGTACTGAACTGCAATTGAACCTTTGAATGTTGTTTATATAATTACTATTACTACGTACACATGAATATAATTGATTAGTAGAATGCTCTGGATGTGGTAGGTTAGCCGCATGTACACCTTATATATTAACATCGAAAGTAGACTATTAATAAATTATAAAGTAATGCGTACGTATTGGTAGTAATTGGGAAGTGTAACTGAGCTGAACTAAATAACTGAGTGGTATCGCTACTCAACTGTAACAATTGTGTTGTAACTGTATTTGTTGCTATGCTACAGAACTACAATAAGATTGCAGTGTATCTGCGTAATGCCACAATGAGATCATAATTTCTCCATAACAGAAATTATGGAAAAGTATCATTTGCTATTAACTCTTCGTATCAGAGCGTAGGATATCTATGAATAGCGCTATTTAGGACAGGCCAGTCCTCACTTGGAGAACTCGCAAGTGCATAGTATCTGATTATGCCTGCGTACTGATCATACGTGGTTGGACTAAATGTACTATGGGACTGTAACGGCCAGGGTTTTGCAAATTGAAACTCTCATCTCTATTGTTATATTATTAGTGTATCTGTTTATTGTACACTTACTTGAACTGTTCTATATTGATATCAATTGAACTTGATGTCTGAACTGTATTATTGTTGTAACTATTATACCCTGTTATTGGACTGGGTAAATTAAGAACTGGATAGGTGAACGTATAACGGTAATTCTTTCGAACTCAAAACCTGTATCTCATTCAACTACCTTCGTAGTTGACACTTGACTCATGCTTTTCATGTGATCAGTAGTAGGCTAAGTAGTCAAGCTCTCTAGTTTTCAGAGCTTGGATGACTTCTGAAGCGTATCTGTCAAAGCACTTTTTTGAATCAAAATATGTAACTATGTTCATAACTTTTGTAACTGGGTGGAATACGTATAGTCCTGTAACTTTGTAACAAACGTTGTAACAAATGTTCTTAATATTGTAATGTTATGGTGTGTTGTGATCTTGACTGTTGAATATGTACTATGTATCTGCACATCTCGTGTATTCCGCTTTAGCGAGATGTGACAATCGTGAGCACTTGAGGGCTATGTTGAAGTTACTGAAGGAGAAACAGATTTATGCCAAGTTCTCTAAGTGTAAATTTTGGCTTCGAGAGTTGCAATTTCTAGGTCATGTGATCATTGAAAAAGGTGTGACTGTCGTTCCTCCTAAAGTTGAATTTGTGATGAAGTGGACTCAACCGAAATATGCTACTTACATTAGGAGTTTCTTGGGTTTGGTTGGTTATTATCGTCAGTTTATTCAGGATTTTTCTCGGATAGCCAAGCCTATGACTGCTGCACACTTTTTCTCTCAATCTTGAATCCAAAAACGCTACCAAGAAATCAGAAATGCTACCAAGAATTCATCTGAAACATCAAAACTTCAAATTCGGGTTTCTCTTTTCAAAGATAAACAAACATTTATAGGCAATTCTCGGTTTTAAAATATACCAAAAACTCCATCTGTTAAAAGCTGATCAAATACGATTTTTGATATGAGCCAAAAACGCGGTTAAGTGATAGCAGAGAAGCATTAGGT
>JAOXNX010077394.1:0-10031 GCA_028566075.1 Solidago caesia
GTATTATGGCGGAAACATTTTAACAGGGCTGTTTTCGAGGGTTTATGGATCTGGAACGGGAAAAAAAAGGTTATTAGCTATTCGCCTAGCGTAACGAATTAAACTATATAAAAATAAATAAATTAAACACTAAAAATAAATAAAAATTAAACACAACGATAAATGTTATATCAAAAAGTATAGCAAAAGTTTTTGTTTAAAAAGTATAATTTTTTTTTGTTTTGTAAAATCATGCTATTAAAATAACATTTCATAATAGTTAACCGACGATTCATGAAGTTTTTCTGACATTCTTTATAACGAATTGGTTGATCACTCTTGATAGTCTATATTATTTAAAATCCAAATAAAACTAAACAACCTAAAAAATATTCAAAAATATAAATTTAACAAATACATAATAACAATGAACAATATATAGAAATAGAAAACTAAATAATTAAAAACAAATTATAAAACCAAAAAGAAAAAAAAATTCGCTTGCTCCCACTAAAAAATGGAAGTACTCTTTTATTTGACTTTTCTTGCATAGTTACATTGTTTATTAAAGTATTTTTCTTGCTTTCGATAAAGAGATACAGTAAAACTACATGTGACAATGAAAGAATCGTGCATGTCTCGAGAAAAAAAATCAAAATAAAATATATTTTTATTGACAATTTACAAAAGATGTGTGTAGGTAACTTTTTAGTGGACTAAATTACTTGATTTAATTTATAAATGATTGATGGTTTCTCACATATTTAATTGCCTTAGTTAATTACATATATAAATATTTAAATTTTTAAAAATTGGGCATCGGACGATCGTCTGGCTTGCCCCATGTCTAAGTTGGCCTTGCATTTTAACCCGGTGTGTTATTTTGGGATTGGTCATTATCCCATAAGAATGATTCGAAGCAATTACTTTACGCATAAGAATCCACAAATGTTAGGAACAAGGATAGATGATTCTAAGCAACTATCTTGTACATAAGAATTCGCAAATGCATGTTAGGAACAAGGATCGAACTCGGAACTTATTATTTGAAAATTTTCACAGCCTGTTATTTGTGAATCCTACCTCCATGGGACCTCATAATCTCATATGGGTGTGAGTATCATTTTTAATATATTTTTTTTAACTAAGGAATCTATTATCCATTATTTATTATCTATAACCTATAAGCATGTAGCTTCTTTTATTTATAAAATTCTTTAAAAATTCAACATTTCAAATGTCATATATGCCTTTCAAATGTCTAAATGTCTAATGAATTAATTGAAGACTTTTTTATAAAAATAATATTTATCCAAAATATCAATTTAAACAAAATCATTTTTTTTTATTTTAAATTAATAAATAATCATTAATCTTTTTATATATTAATAATTTATAATTTTAACAAAGTTAAACTCTAACAAACTAATATTACAATTAAGATTATACAAATTTTATTTTTACCGACTCATAATATTATCAAGATAAATCATCGAGATTCAGATAAATCGAGAAATTAATATATGTTGTTTGTCGTCGTCGCATCTTTTGGGTATAATGCTAGTCATTCTAAATAGTTCAATTTAAACTTTCATATTTATATCATTACAATAATCTTCGTTAAATAGATTATATGATAACAAAGTTGTTATTGAAAGTTAAAACTATCTATACTACTATATAAAATATCAATCCATCTTTTCTTAAATTACAATTTTGAATTACCCAAAATTCTTCTCATTTATTTATTATTTTAAAATCTTCATTTGATATACCTATAATATCTTTAATGAAATTAATTGACAACATCTATCCCTTAACTTTTAAAATAACTACACTACCCCCTTTTACATCGATAGCCTATACTACTCACCGCCGCCGTCGTCACACCGCCGCTACCAACATTGCTATCGCATCATGCAGACATTCGTCTATTTATAAAATAAGACACAAACAAGTTAAAATAAGACACAAAAAAGTTAAAACTTTCAATAACAAAATGAATTCCAGCTTTTTCTTACGGACGAACTTGACCTTTTTTCCTTCTATTGCGTAAGTTTAAAAATAAACTACTTACGGAATCACAAAGTAAAGATTTGATAAAACATGCTGGGCCCACAACAAAGTTTATTTCATATTGGGTTTGGGCTTCAAACCTAAATGGACAATATACGTCTTGGGTTGGATGAGAAGCCATGAGTCGCATAAACCCAATAAATTGACTTGCTGCATTCGTCTAAAAAATGTACCAATTCTGAAAATTAGCTTTTTCGACCCACAGAGACAAAATCAAAGAAAATTTGTTCTAGACAATTTTAGTAGACACCTTTCCAAAAAGCTAAGTTTCATATTCATATGATTAATTATGATTTTTACAACACGACTGAAATTTCAGCACTACCAAACACTTTGTTTTACAAGACTTTTCGACCACCAAATGATTTCAACCGATTATGACTATTTCTAGAACTCATGTAGGCATTATAATACACCCAATTCACATACCAACAACCTCAATTGATACAAAACTCAAAGGATTACATTACGGACCATTGGAATTACCCACGACAATAATCGAAACAATCAATCACCAATCACCTATTTAGGGCTTGGCCCAGAAATTGACACTAGCAATGATCAATATGACATCAAAATAATCTGGCGAAAAATGATTATACCTGTAGAGAGGATTATCAAACCGGCCAAAACCTTGTGCAATCCAACACCAACAATCACTAAATGGCATCCAAATCGAAATGAAAACTACAGCCGTGCAATGGAGGTTCAAGGGAGGCACAAAAGTGATTAGGAACTGAAATGAACAAGATTAGGGATGTTTTATCTCTAATTAGACCTGTCCCCTCTTTCAAAATTGACTAAAATGCCCTTGGATTAACTTTAACAAACGACTAACACCTCCATTAAGGAATGGGAACCTCAATCGACAAAACGAGCACATTACGATAAACTGACAAGCATCATAAATATCAAGCCATCAATTACATCTATACAAACATCACATTAATAATCTAAACAACGACAAATCAATCACTTAGCAATTAAAGTAATTGACGACAACTAACGTCGTAACAACAACAACTAACGATCAAACAATAACAACTAGTGATTGAATAACGACAAAGTCAAAGGTATAGAGAAAAACGATTAGGATGTTACATAGGTCTGAAGGTTCTTAGATAAAAAGTTCTGTGCTAGTGAGGAAGAAGGAGTGTGGTAGTTAAGATTGTGAAGGAACAAGACTTTTACTTTTACCGAGTACTTTTTTTGGTAAATTGGCTGTTGTTCTGGAGGACGTGGCTTAATTGGAGGGTATCATCTCACGCTTTACTTTCTTTCATTCTTTATTTGTATTGTTCGGCAAAATTCATTTCAGTCATAGTGTTCATTTCATATATTCCTTTCGTGTCTTAGCATACTTCATTATTTTGTTTTGCTGACAACATTTACTGAGAATATTCTTTGGTAAATTCCATTTGAACACTAAGTTTCCTTATTTTCAAATCATTTTATGTTTTCCTTGGTAATTCAATTACCGAGTAATTTTCTGGACACAGATTGTATAGGTATTTTTCAGGAATGGTGATGGTTTTTGTTAAGGCAGGATAGATCGGATGGTTTCGAAGGATTGAAACAATGATAGGGTATGAGATGTTTATATATTGGGAAAGGAAGTAATTGTTATTCATTTATGTGGTTGATGACATTTTTACTGTTAAGGAAAATGTGAAAAATTTATTAACATAAAACAAATATACACATTTTGTTACCATTTATTCACATAAACACTTGAGACAAAATAAAAATAAATAAATAAATAAATAAAATTTGAACACATGAATTTTACCGAGAAAAAATAGTAGGTAAATCCAGTTTGACAACAATCCTGATAAGGAAAAAAAAAACGTTTCACATGATGACAAGTAACATTTTGAACAATTTTCTGATGTTTGATCTTTACCGAGAAAAATACTCAGTAAAATGTTTACCATTTTTTATTACAAAGACCGAGTGAATCTGAAAGAAAGAGAACTCACTCTGAGGTCAGTTTAGATTGAGTTCCCAGCTCAAGGAGCACTTAACTTGAAGCAGAAGACAAAGGATATCTTTTGATAAAGATAGAGGGGTACCAGCGCGGTGACGGCGGCTGTGTAATTGATGTAAAAGTAATTGATGTAAAGTAGTTAGTGGAAATATTTTTAGAAAATAAGGATTGATAGTATAATTTAAAAGTAGTGATAAATTCACGAGATTTTTTTATCCATCCACAACAGCTGTTGCACAACTGTATGATGTATCAATTGTTGTGGATGGATAAAAACTCATGTGGGTTTATCACCTCCCATAATTTAATCATTAATGATACTTTATTAAATTCGTATATTTCAAAAGTGTGATTTTCCAATGATGGGTAGTAGTATAGATAAGAACATATGAAGATCAACGCAAAGAAATCATAGATTATTCGAATCTATACTAAGTTTAGATTTAGGGATAATATAGATAGAATATGTAGACTTGTGTGTTACCTACTCATTCAAAAACTTTATTGTAAACTTCGTGTTCTTGTTAATCCAAAAACAAGAATTTCTTTGTTATCAATAAAGTAGAATCATTCGCCATAGAATTGTGTATATATATATCAAGTCATAAATAGATTGATCTTGAGTTAATTGTTGTCGTGACCTAAAAGGATTATATAATATCCTCTTTCACTAGAGAAGTTGCGTGATATTCTTTTAACGAATTTTTTTTTTGTATGTTTTGAAACTCGTTACATAAATCATAATGATTTTACACTAATATATAAATTTCAATTATAGCAATAATCATACTTGATTTACATGACTTATAAATTTTGAAAACCAAGAAAAAGAAAACAATTATTACAAGGAATTTTATAGTGTAAAGGGGGGGAGTGGTTAGATCCCTACCTTCACTACTCACCGATAAAAAGATGTCATGTCAAATCTCCTTCCAATCCTCAAAATCAAACCAAATAGGAGGGAGTGGTGAGATCCATACATTCACCAATTTTTTTATTTTATTTTTATTAGATAAAATAGCAAGCAATATCAAAATAAAAAACATAATAATTCATTAAAATAAAAAGTACATTTCATGTTAGCATATAAAAATAACATTGCATCATACTTAAAAAAAGTAGATTATAAATATTAAAAACACTAATCATCGAGGTATGCTAAGTCTTGAGTCGCTACGTGCTCCGTGATAGATATCTTCGTATAATAATAACTCCAGTAGCACACTCTTGTTAAAAACTGGCTCAACCGGCTCATCCATTAAATGAACCGGTGAGATTGCCATCCCACCGCCTTTTATAATCATATTGTGCAATATAATACACATATAAACGATTGTGCCAATCTTGTTGACGATGATACTTTGGTTCTTCAACAAACCAGTCATTCATTAGAATTTCACGACCTTTTTACCGAAAATGTTCTATGTTTGTACGACTTTTATAGCTAGAGCTTGCCGTGTCTTCAAGCATTTGATACGCGTTTTTCAAAAATTGTAGCAAGCTACCCGTGGATAACTCATCGGACGAAGACGGTGGAAAGACATATTCTGATTTGGAAGAATCGGAAGACATTAAAAGATTGAGATTTTATGAGAAAATAGAAGATGGGTTGTGATGAGTTTTTGTAAAATTTGTTTGTGATTTTTTAATTGAAAAGTTGTCGTGTATATTAGATGAAAAAGGGTTGAAACGGAGAAAAAAAAGCTTTTTTTTTTAATTAATGGTCCCCAACGCTCAAAAAAGTGACCGTTACACACTCTTGCCACACCGCTCCCCACACGGTTACATTAACCGATCCCCTCCATCCTTGCCTCTAACCGAAACGGTGGCGGTGATGTTGCCGTGTAACCGAGGGGTTGCCGCTCCCCTCTTAAAACCCATATTTCTCAAGAAAAGTTCCTCGAAGTAATCTTAAGGATAGTCTTACGTGATTAATATGATGTACAGTTCATCATGATCGGGAAAAAACAAGAAAACGCATGCGATATGACTATAAAGTATAAATCACATGTGATTTTATAATATAATTTTTCAAAAATAATTCAAAAATATATCAAGTGACTAACTTAATCAAAGATGAATGAACGATGTAACCTCTTTTAAAATATTTAACTGTTTATAGAAAGAAATCAATAAAGTAAAGTAAAGTAACTTCCAATAAGTCTTTTACGGGTTATGAGTCTCAACATCGTTTTCGATGGTGTATATAGGGAGGTTGAGATATAGACAACCTTATCCCTACCTAAGTCAGAGAGACTGCTTTCAAGTTCTATCTAAGTTACAAAAGGACTTTCACTACAAAAAATTAGTCATTTATTCACATATATATTTTTTTAATCATAGATTCACACTTAAATGTGTGACATATTAATAGTTAGTGTGGCTAAAAGTGGTGTGACAAATTAAATATGAAAGTCCACATCTAAAATTGTGAATTTTTAAAACTCCACACTTTTAAGTGTGGACTTTTGTAGTCACTATCATATCTATTTCTACACATTTAAAAATGTGAACTTTTAGTTTAATATAGTTTTACACACTTATAAGCGTGACAAAATTTTATAAATTATTCACGCTAACTAAAAGTGTGAACAAATAAATTTTTTTTTTTGTAGTGACTATTGTTATGATTCACTTTAGTGAATAACGAAAAACCGATTGGTTCTTTTATGCATAACCGAAGTTATGGAGCCATGGATTAATTCAAGTAGATAAGTTCTTTAAACATAATTGTAGTTATGTTATTGTGATTCGCTCAAACGAATATGTAATTATGATTCGCTCAAAAGAATCTTATAATCATATAAGAACTTTAAGTCTAACATAGATTTTAGTTATGTCATTATGATAGTTTCAAATAATAATTAAGAATATATATATATATATATATATATATATATAATTAACAAAAACTTATAATATATAAAAACTTTGCAAAAAAAAATGGATAGATGATTGCGTAGTAAATTGCTAGAAAACAACTTTTACGATTTCAATATGAAAATCAAAAACAGTGTATCAATTCCCTGCTGACTTTGAGTTGACTTTGCTTGCCACATCCAACCAAATAATTAATACAATATTGTAGTAATATATAATATATTAATAATAATATGTAAATAGGGTTTAAGATTTACCTTGTCCAATGAAAAACTAAATTTGAAACCGTAAAGCATTCGGAAGAATTTGAATTAATTCAAAGAAAATAGTAAGATATCTTCATGACCGACTCAATAATTTATTTAGAGTTTATGAGACATTCGTGCTGATAACGTATCATAATATAGGTGAGAATAGTTGAGAGAGAATGATATTCTATTAATTAAGGATATCTTAGAGTTATAACATAGCCTTGTATTTATAGGCTTGAATAGAATATTCTATATACAAATACATAAATATGGAAGTGAATATCCATTCTATATTTGATATTATAATAAGTAATAATTAAGTACAAATAATTGTTTTCTTTAACAATTAATGAGAATCAATGATTTCTGAACTTTTGTGCATTTATGTAAGGTCATTACCAAACATACATAATGAAAGAATGGTTAAGTCAACTCGCATTTTCAACAATTTTTCTTCTTCTGTTATTTAAAGAAAAAAAGCAACCATAGTAAGTTTGTCAAGTGGTTAAGTTCCTAAATGGGTGGCTCACTGTGTAGGTAAAAATATATACTAGATTGACCAAACAAAAAACTTATAGGATTGAATCAATCAAGAACAATAGTTGAGACTTAACAGTTTTCAACTAAGAAAAAATGTAAAATTTTCTCTTGAACTATAACAAATTTTAGGTTCATTCTGCAATATATATTTCTATCTTTTTTCTTTATTAAAGATATGATTATTTTCAGCCACGAATCTCTTCAGAACCATCAAAGTAACTACAAAATACAAACTTTTTAGACTCTTTACTTCGTTTTAAACTTAGTTTATTTTCATTGGTTCTTTACTGTTGTTTTTGGATTGGGAAAACTACAAACTTTTTTAGACTCTTTACTTCGTTTTAAATTTAGCTTCTTTACTCATGCTTCTTTTAATTGACAGGGTCAAAAGAGGAGAGTTGTTGAAGAAGTGACTGCTAGGAAAATGGGACTAGGGATAAGACTACTTCCAGCATTGAAGAGGATATGATGGCTGCTAAACGTGTGAGGTTTTCTTCCAAGTTTACTAATGACGGGAACGAGAAATGTGCATTAACTGTTTGATCTTTAAAAAGTACATTTCGAGTGACTCTACATGAGTGAACTATTTGACCCGTTTTATTTGTATATATATCCGTTTGATCTCGTTATATATTAAACATAACACAAATAATGAATGGATCGAAATTTCCAACTTTATTATGCACATATATTTATTAAAGAAGATTATGTAGTGAATATCGTCTTATGCTTAGCTTCCTGTCAAGTTATGTATCAAATTTGATTTTTATCTATTATTTTACTTTTACTCATTTCACATGCTTTAATATCTAAAAAACAAATAGAAATTTTACATGCTTTAATGTAAAACGATTTTTTATTTTAATAATAATAAAAATAAATTGGAAAATGATTATTATAAATTTTAATACAACCCCGTATATCACACGGTTCATAAACTAGTAAAGATAATATATGACAATAATAAAAATAATAACAAAATATAAAACAAAGAATAAAATTGAAAAAAAAAATGACACATGTTATAACCCAAGTGAATATTACGAAAAAGATGACAGTAAGACCACCCGTTACCATGACCTTTTTAAAAATTCAAGTCACTCAATATTGAAAAAAGAAAAGGAAAAAGTCATGCAAATTTACATCCAGGGCGGCACACCAACTTAAGTCACCAACACACTTGATGGACATTTTTCACTATATTGTGGGTTGAGATTTTATTATTTTTTATTATATATAATTATTTATAAACTTTATTAGTTTTCTTTTTATATCTTACATTTTATAATATTTAATAAAAATATAAAACATGATAGAGCTTAATTTTTTTTACGAACATTTTGATATAAATTATATTAAAAACGGAACTATTTCAAAAAATATATTTTCAGGATAAAAATCTTATATTAAAAGTTTTTATGAAAAATAAATAAATACTAAATAGTCAATTTCAATCTATCAATAGTTTATAATTTTAATATTTATAATAATTTTATTAAATTAACAAAAACCATAAATCATATTTATTTAGTTAAAAAGTAGTTTAGGTTGGGTTGTGGATGTATGTAAAAGGTTGAGTCAGGTTGGGTTGTTTAGATAGAAAAAAAAAATTACTTTTTTATTAAAAATTGAGTTGACGTAGGATGCGAGTATAGATAGTTTAAATTTTAAAAGAAATTGAATTTGTCGGTCAGAGTATACACATAGCCACATAGGTCACCATGGGTTACAGACTCACAGTAACTTTTGTTTTCTTCTTTTCCAACAATTAGCCGTGCACAAAATTCAAGTCCGGGCCGACCCGAACCGGTCCCAAACCGAACTGGTTTCACCTCCACTATTTCGACCCGGTTTGACCCAAAGACCCGACCCGGTTTGAAACCGGTTTTAGACTAGGAAAACCCGCCCCGTACGACCCGTTTTGGCCCGGGTTCAAAACCGGGTCACCTAAACCGGTTCCTAAACCGGTTTCTAAACCGATTTCTTTTTTTTTTTTTTATTGTCGTCGTAATTCGATTTTTGGACACATAATTGGTAATGATTAAACACTTGACCCTAATATACCTTCCAATAGGTAATATGTAGTGAAATGACAAAAAAAAATTGATGTAATTGCATATTAAAGTCTTTAAAAAAGTCAAAAAATTCACTAAAAATACCAAAAACTCATTTTTTTTCGTCGTAATTCGATTTTTGGGCACATAATTGGTAATGATTCAACACTTGGCCCTCATATACCTCCCAATAGGTAATATGTAGTGAATTGACAAAAAAGTTTTGATGTAATTGCATATTAAAGTCTTGAAAAAAATTATAAA
>JAOXNX010077531.1:0-10025 GCA_028566075.1 Solidago caesia
ACGAACACGGAAAGCATGAGCAGCATCGTGTGATGCATCGTTTCCCTTCATTTTCGCTTCCACAAGTTCTTCTGCTTTTCGTACTATTTCGCTTTTCTCCCTCATTTCTTCTTCTTTTCTTTCTGCTCAACACACTTTGACTTATTATTTTGTGGTCCGTAATTATTTGATGGAGATAGTCAGACAACTAATATGTTTCGGCAGTTATATACTTCCATCTCAAAGTCTTAAATTTTTTTTTTTACAACATTTAATTACATGATTGAAATCAATATGAGAGGGAGGTAAAAAAATATAAATTTATCCCTTATTTTATCTTTTAACGAGGAGATCATGCCGTGTATTATTGCGGATTTTTTTTTTTAACTTCTCATAATATAATGCTTATATTAAACAAACACTGACACTTTGATAACAATGATATAATGTTATGTAAGAATATAATATATAATAATACTTTTATTAATGCAAATAACGATACTTTGATAACGATAATATAATGTCTTACCAATAGTTACGTTAACCAAAACAATGACAATTTAATAACAGTTATATAATATCTTACTGTATTTGAGATAACATATAATGATAACTTTGTTAATGCAAATAACGACTTTGAAAACAATGATAAAATGTGTCATTATAAGTCAAATACCACCATAAATAAGGGGAATATAAAGTTTTTATACAAATCGTTGTTTACCAACATAAAAAAAAACGTAGTCACTTTATTCAAGAGTATAACCCAAAAAGAGAAGGCAAGACTGAAATTGTTGGTTCAATGTTCAATAAATAGTAAAACCGACATTTGAAATTGTTAGAGGGTAATTAATTTAAATAAACATATTATATTTTCTAGTCTTACGTGAGATGCCCTTAAATATAAAAAACTAAAAAAAAGAGAAAAAAATAAATTAAACCTGGTCGTGAATTTTATGGCTAGTCACCATAAATTTCCAACTGTAATTTGCGTTCGAATTTCTATACTTCAAGTTTGCAATTTGACACCGGCCGTAAATTTACGGTCTTTAAATTTACGGCTCAAGACCTGAAATATACGATCATGCATGCAGGAATTTACCTTGACCACAATTCACTAAAAATCCATTGTCGTAACTCAAATCTTATTTCCAAAACGTGCAGAATTTATTCATACATTATTTACGACATATAAAACCCATTTGACACATAATTTGCACATTAAACGACTAAACGGGTCAATGACCTTTTTTATTTGCATACTACCACGTCCTTTACTTTAACGTTCACTTAACAAACGTATAGAAGTTCAAAGAGACCAATTTACATCAAAATAAAACGTGACTACACTTGTTTTGACACAATTACAAAATGACCCGTTTCATTGACATTTTGGGTCAGTATCGAGAGCTTGATGTAAAGGGATAGCTAAAACACATTTAGTTAAAACTACCTCCAAAAGCAAGCTCAATCCCTTTTATCCATAACCTTTAATCATGCTTCACCTATAAAAAGAATAAACAACTAACGAATAAGCGAATGGTTAGTGAGTACCATTATATATATATATATATACATACATACATATCATGGAAAATATGATCAATATAGCATATTAGGAACATTAAAACCGACCAGGTATTACATAATGTCCTAATAGCTTTCATATCATCAATCATTCATAAATTTGGATCCATATTGTGCCACAAGTACTTGAGTCGTCACCCAATACTTGTCGTCTTTCAACACATTCAATATATTAATCATCCATTCAATCAAGCAAACATAATTTGTACAAATCATGTTAACCCCATGGTACTCACCTTGGGTCCTTTAATCAAACCTGTATCATCTTTATATGATACCCTTGACGGTTGATTTTCTATGATTTTTTAAAAATAGTGAACTTTATGCACTTAGTGCAGGTCCTTTACACATATTTCACACAAATATTACCCAATTCAAGCCAAATCAATCCCTAACAATTCTATCAATTAACCACAACTTAAATAACATCTTATGAAGTGATTCAAACAGGATTTTGACATCAAAACACTATCATTTACATATCAAGACTCAATTGACTCTTAATCTTTATCAAACTTCTTTTATCATCAACCAAACTAGACAAATTCCTACACATGCATGTAAACAAATATATGGTTTCTCTTTGAAAATATGCATACATACTTATAAATATCATTATTATTAACAATACTTGAACTATTTTCATCAACCTAATTATAATTCTCAAATTCCAATAAATAAACTAACAACAATAAATCCAAATAAAGAATCATACCTTCAAACTCAAGATTAGAACTTCATTCACTCATAAAAAAAAAATCTTTAACCAAAGGCTTGACAATCTCAAAATCCCTTTTTTTTTTCTTCTTAAAGAACCGTAACCAACTAACCATAATGTCCTTTAAATCTTCAAGAATGAGCTAAGAAATGGAGAATTATTGTTATAGTATAGTTATGGTTGGATTTTTTGATTAGAATGAAAATAGATTTCCTTGACTTATTATTGGTCTCCTCTTTT
Organism: Solidago caesia; assembly: GCA_028566075.1. NCBI lineage: Eukaryota > Viridiplantae > Streptophyta > Magnoliopsida > Asterales > Asteraceae > Solidago > Solidago caesia. The sequence continues at coordinate 2,525 of JAOXNX010077531.1, forward strand.
CTTTTTCCTTTTTGGCGGTCACCAACCCACACACACATGCACTATACACGCCCTTAAACAAAAGGCAGAGCAAGTGTACTAGATTTCTAGATTTTACAAATGTGACATTTTAACTAGCCTATTTTTGTAACAATTGAAAGATATGACTTACCAATTACCACGCATGGTAAAAGATTAGTTTTTTGATTAACAGAACAAGGAACTACTCATGAATAGAAAAAATTTCATGATGGTAAAATACACAAAAAAGTTAATGATAACCCACAAGCATTTTTGTAGGCTTTATAAATTAAAAATTGATATTGTATCAATCAATAAAAATCAAAATCTAAAGTAGCTGATCCTACAAATGCTAATAAGGTACAGTTGGCAACGTCTTATTGGAAAGAAAGTGCTTAATGAGTTGAAGGGATTCTTTGGGTTTGAATGTAGGTACTTGATGCCCAGCTCCTCTAAGTGTTACAAACATCAATCCATCGTATGTAATTGTCCATCCAGCAACCTATCCATCATTACATTCCAAAGTTAATATCAAATTTTAACATTCATTTTCATTCTTTGTATTTCAAGAGGTGCCAAAGACACTCGCTAGCGTAAAGTTAACTAGTCTGAGATTCGTAGAGTGATCGAGTGCTCTCAGTTGGAGATGTGATTGCACGTGTTGATTATGGATTGAAAAAAAATTAGGATAATCAAGGAAAATTAAATCTACAAAAATGATAGAATTTTCGTGTTTTTTTTTATAAAAAGCTTTTGTAATTAAAGAACATATTTCAACTTGATTTTTTGTTTGCAGATGATAATTTTATTTCATTTTTTAAAATTACCTGACTTTTGCTGTACCACGGGGTCCATTCTTGAACTGTTTTGAAGCCAAGTTTTTGCAATGAGAGTCTTGTAGAGGTCACGGGAATCCTTCCATCGGTATCTCCACTGAAAACCCATATACGAAGACCACCGGCAACAAGTTTTCTAATTACTGGGAGCATAGAATCTGGAGCGTCGCTCCAAAAATTTATGGCGTCGCTGTTTGAGATATAGCTTGTAATAAGTAAATAAAAACAAGTGGTTTGATTCAAGGAAAGGGTTAGTTACTATGAAAACTTACCTACAATGTTTCCACGGGTAGGGAATTTTCGTGGTATTTGCATGAAGTGCCCGTTGGACCTTTGGATTATTCATATATGACTCGGTATATTGTGGTTGACACGGGTCGTACCCTGTTGGTTTTTTGTGCCATGCTTTCTGTCGTCAATTAAAACTTTCGAAATAAGTATTTCAAACTCGAGCTTATAGGTAATAGAAATCTTGAACGTTAATTAAACCACAGGCGAAGCCAATAAATAATGATCAATGAGGGACAAACTTAAATAATTAAACGTTTCATAAGTACTTACGTGCATGGAGAAAATTCGTGGAGAAACATTGCCAAGCATATGCGTACGTTGAGTTGAATTCGATGTAGCATCAACACACGATGGCGCATACAAGCTATACATGTCAATAATTTTGTAAACTTCAAAGTATGCATTCAATGCTGTATCACAAGCAATAGATGATTTGGGATCGCTGAAGTTGCAGTTTTTCTTAACATCATTATACACACGATCTGATATCACTGCATGATCCCAAGCGTAATCAATCATTCCAGTTTGATCACTTGCATCATCCAACAATGCGTTTCCAATCTGCATTTTTGTGTTTCATAAATGCTTTGTGATAAAATATTATAAAAATAATGCTTTTCGAGAAGGGGTGATCGAATGCTAACCATAAATCCCTTGAAGTTTATGCGATCCTGCTTTGAAATGGCCTTGTTTTTATCAAATATAATCTCTGATAGTTGTGGAACGTAGTGCCCTAAAATGCAAACACATATGTGACCATTTAATCTCTTTAGCTTCTTGTTATTATATTGCCTCTTAGTTTTGCCTTTTGTCATATAAAACAAATATATCGTCTGAATGCATATATTACCAGCATAACTTTCACCCGAAATGTAGAATTCATGGGACTTGTACTGCGGAAATCTTTTAAACCAGTTGAGCAGAAATGCGTACGAGTCTTGGGCTATCGATGATTAAATAATTACGAATTGCTATTGAGTGAACTAACTAATATATGTATAGACACATATAAATGTATATGTATGGATGTAAGTAAGTATGTATGTATAATGTACCTGTTATAGTGTCACCAAGCTGCTTGATATCAGTACTAGTGTTGGTGTACGAAAATCCAACACCAACCGGGGACTCCAGAAATAACAAGTTGGCAGCTATATATATATGATACATAAACATAACACACATTTGTAAATATTATCATCGACATTACATTTAAAAGTCATTAAATTATGTAATCACACTAATAAATACTAGTAGTTCTATCATCCATTTGATTACTTAGTCATAAAATTTAATGGATCATGAAAATGTTTTCTAAATATTACTGTAATATTTACTTGCATAAATATAGACATATCAATAACATTTTTATGTAGTTTGGTTATCCAATGAAATAAAATAAAATAACTTTTTTTGTTATGTATTTTACCTTTGTTCCAAGCTTTATTGTTCAATCGAAGCTCCGTCTTGCCTTTGAGAGCTACAAAAGGTCCAAACTCCTCTAAGTTTCCAAATCCAATAGAGGAACATCCAGGACCTGTTTTATTGTTTAAAAAAAAAACAAAAGACCATCAATCAAATCAAATATATTATTATAACATATTTTAGAGGTGGCTAGGTAAAAAGTTCAAAAACGGTCATGAAGATAACTTGGTTACACAACGGATGATTGGTCAAAGATCGACACGCCTTTTCTGAAAAATCTGAATAGAAAAAACCTCATCCTTCTACTAATTTTACGTAATCAAACTTTATCATTCTTGACAGCTATATTTTTGATAAATATATCATAATGTATAGTGTTTATAACTAACTATACAAATATATACTGCACAATTATGGTATCTTTATCAAAAATTATGGTACCTTTGTTGAAAAAACACTTTCAAAATTAGAAAATTGTCATGCATAGTCAAATTACAGTCCTAACATGATATATATATTTTCGAACGACAAAGAAATATATTAATATTAATAAGAACTCTAGCAAGGTGCTAGAGAACAAAATACAAGATACAAACATTCAATTCTAGAAATACAACAAGAAAGACACATCCTCTTGGGACTTTAACTGCTAAGCCTACAAAAAGGATGCCAAACAAGAAACTCGTATCAATTACGCTAGAACACGACACGAGAAAAATATTATCCCACAACGTGATATTAAATGTACTTTTAAAAATATGTTTCATCTAATCAAATAATTATCCCACAATATATCTATATATCATCATGCATAAGTTAGACTTAATTGTCAAAGTTTATGTTTATTGTATAGGATAGACTGCTTACGGCTCATGACATATGTACACTGTATATCGTATCAAAGCACAATTTCTCAATAATAAGTCCGAACACATGTTACTTGTACACGTTATATTCTTTATTTAAAGGGTTTGTGAAGATGGCAGCACCTATACTGGATGTTGTTAGTATCACACATGTTATTTCTTTATATGAAACGAATAAGATAATACATCTATAATACCTTATAAAGTATTTACACCCCTCTCTTTCAACTTTCAACATTTGATCTACCTATTTTACTCCTCTGCAACTATCTATCCCTAACAACTCAATACTGACACACCAAAATTACCCCAAAATTGTCTATCCCTAAACACAAATCCCTTTCAAACTAAAAAAAAAAAACCTATCACACTTCTACATTACCACCACCATATGCGCCGCCACCACCAACTCACTCTTCATCTGCTCCGCCGCCTTGCATGAGTACTTTTTTAGTACAAATTATAATACATATATAATACCTTATAAAGTATTTACACCCGTCCCTTTCAGTTTTCAACATTTGATCTACCTATTTTACTCCTCTGCAACTATCTATCCCTAACAACTCAATACTAACACACCAAAATTACCCCACAATTGTCTATCCCTAAACACAAATCCTTTTCAAACAAAAAAAACCTATCACACTTCTACATTACCACCACAATATGCACCGCCACCACCAACTCACTCTTCATCTGCTCCGCCGCATTGCATGAGTACTCTTTTAAGTACAAATTATATGTATAAATACCAACTGGGTCATCAACATCATTCCAGAATAATTTTACATGATCAGTGAGCAAACAAAATCTAATCTGAACATTATTTATCAGTTATCACATGAGAGAATATAGACAAAAAGTGGCAACATTATCTACTTTATCCCTGAGTTGTTTTGAGAGGATGAGGCCTTCTGGGCTGTCGTCATATATTGCGTGGGCCTAAAAGCTGACAACCTTTTTATTTGGTCAAAAAGCCCTTGCTTATAAACGTCCAAAATGGCAACTAGTTTGAAAGAATTATTGAAAAAGTGACTAGAATGTCGTATCACTTCCTCACCAGTAGTGACACTTCTTGACCAACACGTGTCATCGTTCTAACGTTATTGAATGATTGTTTTACACAATGTTTCAAATACCTGTTCGAATCTATCGGTTTAAATGGTAATCGGGGTTGATCGGTGAGTTTAACTAGGGATATGATTTAGTAGTTCAACCAGGTGAGGGTTAAACCAGTTAGTTCCTTTTTTTCTTGTTGGTAAAAACACATTTTTGTATATAAAAATATGATTTATTTTAAAAGCAAAATCTTCTATAGAGGTAATTTTGAGTTTTTAACCTTTTCTTTAAATATTGTTATTGTTCATTTGCTTAATATAATGATTCATATGTATTTAATGTTATTTTCGTTTGTTTATGAAAATTAAAATTTATACAGTAATTTTGTTAAATTGTAACTACTTAATCTTCATTTTTCAATCTCCAAATATGTGGAAAAGAAGCATCTTAATGGAGTATTCTCCTCAAAGTTAAAAGATGATAATAATTATTCTCAAAGTCATGAAAACATGGCAAAATTAAGCTACTAGAGAGTGATCTAATTAAAAAAAATATTGTTAATTTAAAAACTTGATATTGGTCCCTTGAAAGTAAAATTCCTCCAACCCACATGTAAATGAAAATATAGAAGTCATGAAGGGAGAATAAAGCAGAGTGGTCACAATAAGAGATAAAAGGAGGGACCAAATGCTATCATTCACTTGTGGCATTGATGAATGCTCAATGGTGTAAATTTTCTGTCACAAGCTAATATTCTTCTTCTTCTTCTTCTTCATTTAAAACATCTCTAAAATCCATTCACAAATATAACAATCTAAGTTTCATAAAGGAATTTTTAGCCAAGGTGATTCAGGTTCAGAAAAAAACAAATTAGATGCCAACGTGGGTTAGCCCACTTGGTAGTGGCTATCGCCTCTCGAGGCAAGACCAGGGTTCAATCTCTGACATGGGGTAGTTTAGTACTATTATTTGAGGAAGTTTAAGAATAGGACAAATTTGCCGGTATAAAAAAACATATGCTTTAGAAGACCCCTAGATAGAAGAACATAACTCATTACCTTATGATGGACACATAAATGTTTATGTCTGTTTTATAGCTGCGAGCTTTCAAACCTAGGGCGAGTAGATACTATTGATGCTAAATATTGGCAAGACATAGCTTAAGTATATGTTCGCCGCCACCAATGACAGATCTAGGAATTTAACGACCCCTTAGAAACTATGATGAGTGAAAGTTTGAGAGGGTTAAACTACCAATTTAGTAGCCCGTAAGTAGGCGGGCTATGTCTATTAAAGCTTACAAACCCTCTGATTTGGAATCCAGGGTCTGAAAATCTTCATAAATTCAACATAGGTTAAAGGTATGACCTCCAATGCAAAAGCATGGCACATTGGCGCTTTAAAGCAATATCTCTTTGGATACCGAAAGTATCAAAAGGGAAACAAGATGTATGGTAGTTAACAATCAACTATTCATTGATAGATTTGGATATATGTCTATTCATTTCCACTAACTTTAAGGATGATGAATGGTGTCATGACTAACACAAAACAAATTTGTATTCTTAATTATCAGTTTGTATAAAACGATAAATAAAAGTGAAAATTTGACATGTTTGTGAAAATTGACTTCTGCACTAGCAGCTTTAGTTTGTTCAAGTTCAGGACCATATTATCCACTAGCATCTTGCCATGTTATAACTCCTTTTAAGTTATTGAGTGAACATTGTTCTTTAACATATATCGAGTCTATATATTTTATTTGAAATGAATTATTCATATATATGTGACTTTCTGTCAAAATATCAATCTTACTTCTTATTAGCCCCAAATACAGCTAATGCTTGCAAACTATTTCACTCATTATAATTATTCGTTTTGTTATATAGTTATGTACGTATCATTCATAATATATCGTTTCTTTGCATATTACCAAATGTCAAACGAACATTTCGTGATGCATATGAAAGGGATGCTATTTCGATATATGATACAAAGGTAGATATCACATCAGGTTTCAGCGTGGCGCCCATTTCCAAGACAACGACAACACCGTGGTAATTACCACGTTGTGTTTGTGTGTGTCATACATTTTTTGTTTTATTAATTTGTAAATTTAATTATTTAGTGTTATAATCACAAGATATAATTTTTTAGTAATAATTTGTAAATATAGTTTTATCAATTAATAGTATTTTATAATGATTGATAATGTTCTATTATCATATCCAATTGTATTGTATATGTATATGTATATGTTAGTATATGTATATATATATATACGAAGTTATAAGACAAGAAAAATGGAATTTGTCCTATAGGTTATATCCAAAAATGTACATTTTTTTAACATGAGAACTTAATCATACAAGTTTAAGAAAAACCTGGAATTTGTTGGATTCATATATATATATATATATCATTTTATAATTGGTGTGCCCAAGACTCAACCTATGTCAAATTTCAAAATAACATTACAACAACATTTATGAGATTGAGATCTCTTTCGTCATCATCTAAAACTAGATTAATGTTCGCACGATGCGGCGGCGATGGTGGGTAGCAGCAGTGATGTGGTGGTGGAGGCGACGGGTGGTGGTAGTGGCGACTGGTGGTGGTGGTGGTGTTGGCGGCGAGTAGTGTAGGTTATTGATGTAAAAAGGGGATAGTGTATTTATTTTAGGAGTTAACAGATAGATGTTGTAAATTAATTTCATTAAGGGTATTTTTGATACAACATTATTGACTTGTTAGATTTCAATTCCTTGTGCTTAAAAAAAGAGATTTCAATTCCTTGTGCTTAAAAAAAAGGGGGAGGGGGTGTAAGATGCTTTATATCGTATTATAGATTATAGATAACTAGCATGGTACCCGCGTAATGCGGCGACGGTGTGGTGGTGGCGGCGGCTGTTGGTAGTGGTGGTGGCGCGACGAGTGGTGGCGGCGGTGTGGTTATTATTGTAAAGGTAATTTATGTAAAAGGGGGTAGTGTAGTTATTTTAGGAGTTGAGGGATCTATGT
>JAOXNX010077597.1:0-10021 GCA_028566075.1 Solidago caesia
CATAAAAGCACATTAATTGCACATACAAACATATTAAACGAATATTACCTAACGGTAACTATCGATAAATCTAACGATATACTAAACGATAATTCAAAATGTTCGGGATGTTACAATTATCTTTCATCAAACGCCTTGTGCACATCCAAAAAATATAGAGTATTACCATAAACTGATTGAAACAATATTACTTGATATTGAGAAACATAAAAGAAAGAGTAGAAAAATAAAACAAAATTTAGTAAATGAAAGATATACGAAAGAACTTCGGTGAAATAACAAAACAAAAAATATACATATGTAATAATATACATTTCATCAAACACCATACGTGCAACCAAAAAAGATTGAACTATAAACCATAATTATGATTATAACACAAACGTTAAAACAAAATCATATAAATAACTAATTTGTCAGTTCTGTTTATACTACATAACCAAATCAAATTTACAAAAAAAAAAAAAACACTTCTCAAATTGGGATAAACCTTATACGATTTCTACATAAAAAAGGTTACTTTTAAACATATCTATAACTACTTATAAAACATTTTAGGGTTTTATTTTTGTAATGTCTTAAAATTTATGATTTTGAAATGTTCATATTACCCCTCTTATATATTTACACGATATATTATGTCTTAAAATAACATCAAATGCTTTTACATCAATTATATACACTACTCAGCGTCGTCGCCGCCACCACGCCGCCGCCGCATTACTCGGGCACCCAACACATTGATTATTAGAAAAATACAATATAATTAAAATATAAATAAAAATAAACCTTACTTGAATCAAAACTATAATCGTTTAAGAGTTGATTTCAAATTTTCATCCTTTATAGTTTTTTTGTAAAAAAAATGATTTAAAAAGATTAAAATATTTAAATATTAAATAATTACTAAAAATAATTTTTTATTTTAGCAACCCGATAAACATGTCGTCGCATATTCTCTCTATAAGATTAAAAGCCGCCGCATTGCACGGGTATTCTTCTAATAGTAATAAATTATGAAGTACAAAGTTAAACTTAAAGCAATTAGTTTAAAACTATAAAACTACAAGTTGGTGTGGAGTCCAACCATTTGACCTGTAAAGCAACAGAGAAAAAGACAAAGGAGGCTCAAAACGCATAGATCTACGGGAGGGATCTTTGATCGGAGGTTTCAATAAGGAGATATAGATTGTCAAAGTCGCAGGTCAGATTTATAGGGGTTTCATATTATTATTCGTTTCAATTCTTGTGCAGATTGTTGTTGGGTTAAGTATATGAGCTTACAAGTTTGGTAAAAAAAAAAATTCTAAATGGTTATCCACAGTATCACACCGGGATAAAAAAAAATTTCCCAACAAAAACAATACTAATGCTAATAGCAATGAAAAAGTGGCAAAAAGAATAATGCTAATAAATCACAAAAGAACATAATTATGATGGCTTGATTAGATAAGATTGATTGGGTGCAAAATCAGGGCAATAAACATATCAGCCATAACACAAAGATACCTTTGATAAACCTTTTTTTATAATATAGACTCTTTTTTTTTTGAAAGGCTATAGAATATAGACTTAAAAAGAATCACAAGTACAGAATTTGTATAATTTTTAAGACAAGATTGACATGTCGAATCTATATAATTATGCAGCAGCAAGGCAGTCCTCCAAGGCTCCATATTTGGAGGTGAATGTACCACCACAGTTTTGCTGCGCGTACTCCAAAATAACCGCCCGGGCACAAACATCCCAAGTCCTTGCAATTTCCCGAAGTGACATCGGGTCTAAAAGCTTTCTCAAACAGCTACTGAACCGGCACTTGACTTTTATTGAAAGATCTTCATATTCCTTGCTGTGCAATGGAAACAAATATCATGCCAAGTCTATAAAATAGTAAAATACCCTTCAAAATAACTAATATTGGTAAGGTTATGAACATCCAAGGCCTTAATCTGATCTAAATTCATATATTTTAAGCATGAAACTGTTGGTTTGAAATGCTTGAAAAAGGAGAGATTTCTTACCTGGCTTCAAGCGGAAACTCATCTAAGAGTATTGGGGAACAATCTGGATAATTTGCAAGAACAAGTAACCGCAATGGTTGTATAGGTGACTGCACATCAGTTAATAAAATTTTATGTCAACACATGGCTCTAAGGCATATATAAAAAGGGGTGGCAACTTCTACCCATTTTTACTGATAATTAGGTCTTTTGGGGCTATATTTTATACCTAACAGATCAAACATGTAAAGCAAAAAACATATTAAAAAGGTCAAATGGGTTAAAAATAACCTAAAGTGTAGCATTAATGCATGTACTCTTTTAAATCATTTTATTCAAAAAGATCACATTATAAGCTGTTTACTTTTTATAATCATATTTGACACATTAACTATTTATAAAAAAAAGTTAAATCGGGTCAACATTACCAACATTTCCAATTTGCCACCTCCATGCTCTAGCATATAAATAAAGTCCAAAGTAGAGTAACATACCAGTGATGAAGCATACTGTGATTTGAGGCTTCGACCAAGAGCTACAGTGCTATATGAGCACTTAACAACAGTTCCTTTGCCAACTTCTGAAGTTGCAGCTGGATCAGCCTGGTCGATATCTACCACAGTATCTATGAGTCCTTGATTTATCTCTCTTATTTCATCCAAAAGGGGATGCCTCTTCTGCAACATTTTATTATGGAAAATCCGAAATTACCATGTGCAGATTAAACGTGGCAAGTTCGACTGATTTACCAACAAATGGGTGATTGGGTTTTTGTTTTATCTCAAATGGATTAAACTACCGATTTAACTAAAAAAGATACAGTTCAGATGGGTCACAAGTCATCCGAAGCTTATATGCATAATGCCTCCAAAACGGCAAAACTCGCTTTACTAAAAGAAGTTCGAATACTATTGTGATAAGAAGTTTTTCGTAATCATATTTAACACATTAATTATGGTGAAGTTCATAACAGAAGTTTCTGCATCTTTGCCCTACCCGACCTAATCTGTTTGACGAACAAAATTTACCCATTTTGACCCGTTACACAACCCACCCATTCCACAACCTCTACTGCAGATATAAGTCCTTGCCAAAGTACACACTGACATTGAGAAACCTTAATAATGGGAAAAGTAATGGCACCAATTCCCCCTAACCAAAGAGATATATTGTAATTGTAAATTATATAACACATTTGACAAATGATCTATGTTCAACGAACAGTAATCATTTGTCTTTCTGATTTACAAAATAAATATATATTTTTGTGGACAAGATATTTAAAAAGCGGTTTCATCTAGCTAAAAAGGTATGCTATTAACTCTGCTGCAACGCGTGGATTAAAATTCCCCAGTTCTGCACAAGTTTGAGTAACTTTTAGTTTGTGCAGAGGTTAATTTGATATATCATAGTCCATCTGTTGCTTAAAGCTAATATGTTACCAGGTTCTAAAATTGGATTCGTGCAGAACTTAAGCTTATCAGATGTCTAAATTCTGAAATCTTATTTCTTAGTATCCACGAATCTAAAGAGTATTTTGGGTTGTTAAATGAGTTTTGCTTAATTAGCATGCAGAATGGACACTCCAAGTTCAGCTTTTTATTATACTGCATTAGTTGTCTCCTTTCCTAAAGTTTGCAAACCCACAAAGATGTATCTATATATGTTTTGTGCATATGTAGTAATTTTGATCTATTTCCTTTTTAGCTAAGCTTTAATATGATGAAATAACTACACAAACCTAGCAAGTATGCATATGCACAATATTACATATATATACTACTGAAAAGATAATACCTCAATCCGGGGCCTTTTAATGGTAGATGTTAAAGTGGACTCAAACTCTGAAGCATCCATATAATCTCTATGCTTAAAGCTATCATTTACACTGATAGCAGATGATACAACACTAAAGCGTTTTGCTTTTCTTGTTTCAGTAGTTCCATCTAGTGTGATGAAAGTTCGTTGAAGATGAGAATTTGTCATGGCGACCAAGTCTTCACCAACTGCAGCCAGGGATCCATCGCCTGGTTCAGATCCTGCAATGCTATCAATCATACTAATGACTGAACCAATGTCGCTTACCGCAGCACTTAGGGATTTTGGTGAAATTGACTTTACCTATCAATCGAAGATAATACAAGGTGTTAACCATAAAAAGAGAAACCTGATGCAAAATAAATATAAAAAAATCATTCTTATGCTATACCTACAGATGACAATTTCAAGCCATTAACTTATGAATGGGTGGATCCAGTTTTTTTTTTTTAATCTCTAACGAGATAAATAAATAAATATTAAGAAACTGAAACAGGTCAAATGGGTTCAAAATCACCTTATGTTTATATCTAATGCGCGAAATCTCGTAATCATAATTTGTTTTAAAAACTTTAGTTATCGAAATAATTTAGTTTTTGAGATCAAGTATCACATTATGTCTCTATGTGTGTGTGCATAACAAATAATTGGACATGAAGTTTTTTGGGTCACACAACCCACCTGTTTTGACCTATCACCCAATCAACCCAACCGCTCATTTTTCAATCTCTAGTTATACACTGATCAGTTTGAAAGTGATAACTAACCACTTTGAGCAAGTGCTCTATGGGATCTTCTATAGTACTCCACTTCCCAGAAACTATTGATGCATCATTACCATGGTTTCCATCTGGACTTGTGAACTCCGAAAGCAAAGGTGAGGGTGATATTGCAGGTGTACCAATAGTAAGAGGCTGAGAGGGTAACATCAGAGCAGCTGGCTGATGTCCAATATTTCCAGCATTAGAAAGTGATGAAACACCAATAACTTTCTCGGAGTCTTTTGGCATATGAGATGTAGATTGAGTTGATGGAGATGACACAATAAATGGTGAGCTTGCAGATTGCATAGGTATACCTAATTTAGTAACAGAACTCGGCACTTTTTGCCGGTCAATCTGTGCTAATGAAAAAGGAGCTCCCGTCTTGTTATTAATATTAATTTGATTTCTGTTTTGTTGCTGCTGCTTTATTTGCGGTGGGAACTGAGGCTGCTGGTAGAGTAGTTGTTGATTATGCAGAAACTGTTGCTGGACTTCGCGATGTTGAAGCATGTTGAAATTTGGCTTCAGCAAATCCATATTATTGTGCTGCAAACCAGCCATTTTACTACTCTGTAAATTGATCGACTGAGAGTTCATCTCATTTTCATGTGGCTGCACTTGTGTCAAATGAGCTTGTGTCTGGTGTGATTGGTGCTGAGAAATTATATGTGGTGCAGTAAGTGGTTGTCCCAGTGTGACCTCAGGCTTGCGCTTAGGTATGCTTAAAAGACTATTAATCTGCCTTTCAATAATACCCAGATTTTCTTTATGGTTGGGAGTTAATTTGGTCTTGGGAATTTGGAGAAATGCCATGCAACCCTCCAACAACTGTTTCAGGCTCTCAAATTGTACAACCTTTGGTTGTTGAGGAAGAGAATCATGCTGGACAACAAAAATCATCCATCGGATTCAGAAATCAGAATATGGAGAAAACCTTGACTTTGGTACTTAAGTTACGATTTTTACATGACAATCTGAAATTCTCTCAAAGAGCCACCAGAAGAACAGAAATTTTGCAAGTAAACTACCACATGCTGAATGTAGCTTGATTTTAATGCAATTTATGAATATAAGTGTGACTTACCTGATGCAATATGCCTACAACTTTCTGGTGCATGTTCCTCATATATAGCATATACTTATCCTTCATAGCTCTCATCTGCAAAGAGAAGAATCATAGTATTCAAATGTTTTCACAACTTACAGTACCCGAACACACTGTCACTTCCGTTTCATTTGTATGAACTTATTTAGGGTCTGAAAAAATGTACAACTACCAAGAAGAAAATCTTGTTTGTACTATAAAGTACATGAGGAGCCTGGGCTGAATATGACGAGAGACATAAGACAATGAAAACCTTCGTATAGAAGAGTTCGATAATTCAAAAACCAAAATTATCTTGAAGCGTTACACCAAATTGTAAACAATGAGAAGTGAAAGTCTTTTCTTGTGTATAATATATATATATATATATATATAAGCATATCAAGTGCCATCACCACTAATCTTTTACAAATAATGTTACTCTAGTGCATATAGATATAGTATAAAGAATATTTTTTTTGTAAGTACTTAAAACTAAAACATAAATGGTAGGATATTTAATAATATAACAACTGTGTTCAATTAATGTTATACTTGTGATAATTCAAACTCGAGTTCATCAAAAATGGATAGTTTACTTTTTATAAAATTTGAAATCAATCAATAACTTTTTCATGTACAACACCTTTTGATGCACTTCCTCTTTCCAATCTCCATCGTTTGGATTTCCTGTCCGAGACGTGGAAGCCGTTGATGCTACAAAACAATCAAAATAAAGCTATGAAACAATCACTACAATTAGATTATCACAAGCTCACGTCAAAATAAGACCACGACATAAACTTAGATGCTACATAGACATAGATAATACACACATATATATACAAAATAACAAAATATCCTTAGGGGATTGGGTAGATCTAGGTAAGTCGAGTGACCTTCTACCAGATAATTGTCTAAGTAGGGATTAATAAAATGCTTAACCAAAAGCACGAGCAGTTCATTTAAAGGGTAAATGTCATCAAACAGCAATAAACTTTGTTGGGTGGTCTATTTTGATAATTGTACTTTTTTATTTTTGGGTCCATTGGTAATTACAACTTTATTTGACCAACTAAAGCTTAAACTTTACAAGTTGCAAGTACATCACATCGTCTATATTACTGGTTACAATGGTTAAAATTAAGCTTTGGCAGGTCAAATAACGTTGTAATTACCTAACTGGACCCAAAACAAAGGGTTATGATTACCATAATGAACCATTAGCCAAAGTTTATTTCTATTTTATGACATTTTCCCAAATTTTAAATTCCATTATTTTCTATCTTAACATAATAACGTGTAGATAACAGTGAACTAGGCAGAGGTATTATAGGGGTAGAATAATAACTCTTCATTACTTGAAAATTGAAATTAAGCTTTTAAGATTTCTAAAATGATTTCATAAATCATTACAAGTTCTTATATAATATTATCAAATCATAAACATGTAACCAGTTTGGAAGGAAAACGAGTTGTGTGTATATTTAATGATTAGAATATACACAAGCTGACTGTTGATGGTTTTGACTAACAAGCTGACTACTGACCTGATTGTGGAAATATAGGTTGCTGATTATGATGAACGACGGCGAGAGAAGATGGTTGCAACGTTGTAGACTGCATAACAGATTTTTGAGATGGTTGAAAACTACTTGGCTGCAACTTCTGCAGAAGAATGTGTGAATGCACTGAGGTTGTACTAGTAATATGCTGCTGGAGCTTTTGTGTTGCAATTTGCTGCTGATACCGGTTAGGCTGTGAGTTTTGAGACTGCTGCTGACTTTCTGGTATATCCCTTTGACTTACAAAGTTAGCGGGAGGTATTGTTATACCTTGGCCCATACTATTCCCTACAGAAATTTGTTGAGCCCCGAAAATGTCCGGAATGTTTATTAAGCTTGGATTTTGGCGGGTAATATTTGGCATGGTAGACCCTGACATGCCACTTCCATGAGGTAATGGAGATGAAGCAATATTAGTGTGGATGCTCGGCAGTAAAATCTGTTTACCAGCTTGAGGATGATTAGAAGGTACAAGAACAGGAGGTGATTGACCTTTATTATTGTCTTGCTGCATTCCCTGGGAGCCTACCCATTGTGGAATAAACAATAAAGAAAAAAATATTATGATTGAGAGGATAATTGCTTTGAAGCCACTATGAATGTTTGATTTTCAGTTGCATTATCAGATAGTATTAAAGAGGAATTATTAACGACCGGAATTAGATTATTTGTAATAACTTTACACTTACTCAATCCCATGAACGCTGCACGTCTGCAACATTCATTTTACTTATCAAATTAACGTAACCCTCTACAGCAAAATCACAATCAGAATTTGTTTTCTGGTGACACGGGAACAACTAACGAAATTTTACTTGCATCTTTGTAAAACGATAAGTGTAATAAACCGGGGATGTCCCAAAACAACAATTCCAAGAAACAGGAGTAATTAACAAACACGACTTATAGATTTAGATACAATCCTCAAAAACAAAGAAATATACGTATGACATTCACGGCTTCATATATATGTCAAATGGGGTTTACAGGATTACCAGCAGAGGTGGGCTGCAGAGGATTTGTTATAGGATTTTCATATCTCTTCTCCAAGGCCAATAGCTTGGTAGATATTTTATCTGTATAGTCGACCTGCAAAACCAGAAAGGAAAACAATCACTCCGTATGTCCCAATGTAACTCATGAAACATGAAAGATACACCGGTGTCTCGAGATATCACTCTTTTGAAGGAAACTTTTGCTTCTCATGTTCCTAAAACAAAATGCTGCTGCTAAAGACATAATGTTCAAAGAAATATTGGCATAGTAAAACGAAAGGCACAAATATACAAACTTGGCTTGTTGCAGCAGTATAAATCTTTTCCTCAAACCTCAAAGCAATATTCCTAAGTTCATGTAGCTTATCCTGTCCCGAAAGATGCCTCTTCAAATTATCGACTCTACATAACGGCATAACGCATACGTTAGTTAGGAAAAGTGCATAGCCTTAAGCCGATATCTATAAACAAAGGGATATGAATATGATGCTCTTTAATCACTAGCAACTTATACAAAACTAATATAACATGTATTGAACCAATTCAATGGAAATCTATTAGTCTCTCAATTCTGATACTCATTACTTTTATATTTTGGCTCGCCTCGTCTCAATATAACTAAAGAGACGAGCCGAGCCAATAATAAAGTTCTTAAGCTCTGCTCGTGAAACGAATCGAGCAGAAAAAGAAGGAAGAATATACATTTTATTAACAATTTCTCGGCGAGCGTCAAGTGATAACTGAGTCTTCCAGTCAAAAGTCTCCATGGACGAATCACCTATTACATAATTAATTTTACAAATACCTAAATTAATTGATCAAAAATATAATAAGTATGAATATATAAGAATACATTTTAAAAAAAAAATAGATAGCAAAATAAATATAAAAATGCATGTGATACATACGGATTTTTGATATGAAAAAAATTTGAATAATCGGAGAAGATGGGTCTTCTACGTAAGAGTCATCGGTTTAGTTATTGCCTTTTTTGTGCACCAACAAAACGCGTATTTTATAAACTAGACTAAATGGGCTTCCGCGCCTAAACTAGACTAAATGGGCTTCCGCCCGAATTGTTATGATATATTTAAGATAAGATTAAATATAATTAATTCAAAAAATCTTATAAGTTCCAATTCAAATATAAAAATATATGAAAGAACCAACCAGTAAATTCAAATATAAATAATGTAATTAAAATTAAAGTAAAAGAATATAATACTGGACCATTGACGACAGTGTTTTATCTGTTTGTTTATTAATATCATGTCAAGTCTTAAGTTTCTGATGAAGAATTACTTCCATTATGCCATATTTTTTCTTCCTTGCATCTAATTAATGTAACATATAACATATATTAAAACATTACACAAAAGACTAAAAATCTAAAAATATAGGAAGTAAATCAACATTATCAAATTGTGCTTGCATGCTCAAATAATCGGATTGCAATACGTATAATTGCCTTTTGCTTTCTTGATTACTTTATATAATGCACAGATGAAATATTATAGTTATCTAAGTCGTTTAATAATACTATTTACTCAATAGTTAATCTAAAAATATATCTACGTAGGATAGTTATCAAATTAGGTAATATTATCTTGTTTTTATTAATTATAATAATTGTTTTTAAAATTATTGACGCATGACAATCTACAATATATATATATAAGAGGGTTATAAATTCTTTTATGGAGAAACAAGGACCATTAGATGAGTTTTAACTTTTGATTACAACCCTTAGATTTAAATAATAATGTTATTTCTAAATTTATTATTGAGGAAACAC
>JAOXNX010077617.1:0-10021 GCA_028566075.1 Solidago caesia
CTCCGGGCATAAGCCCTTCGTGCAGGTGTTTCGTGCAGAGTGCCCTTCGTACGATGGTACGAAGGGGTACATCGTCAAAACCGAAAACCGCTCCAACCTGAACCGAAAAACTGACAAACCGAACCAAACCGAATTCAATGGCTTTGGTTTTCTAAAAACCGAACGGATAAGTTCGGGTTTCAGTTTTGGGCCAAAACCGACCCATACTCAGGCCTACAATTTACCCCTAATCTTTGCCTTTCGAACCAAAGATCCCTTCTACACAAATCCGCTTGCACCTGATGTCTCATCTACCAAGTTTAAAATTATCAACATGATCATCCTTGCTTCATGTTGGTTCATATGATGATATGAAAAGCTTGAAACAAAAAAAGTATTGTCCAATTGAAATATCAACCCAAAACGGAGTTTTAAAATATAAAACATTTTTATTTTTATGGTTAACGACAAGGTCGAAAAAACAAGAACTTAAATTGGCATTCGTAGTGCGCTCTCAATGTAACCTTCTAATTCATTCCATTCAATTATATAAAAGTTGTTTAAAAAATAAATACAATGCAGTAGTCTCATTGAAAGCCCCACATCATTATCATGAAACTGGTCTCCCTAAAGTCAAAATCCCTGTCACCATCCCCAAATCTCACTCATCCTTCACACACACACACACACACACACTTGCGTTGAGTATCATCACCACCACCACCGCTGTCATCATCGCAACATCTCGATCCCTTTTTCACAACCCCCCACAAATCTTTTCTTTTTCATAAAAAACACACAATAACTCCCACCAAAATATGGATCAAATTCAAAACCAACAACCATCACCGTCTTCCGCCGCTTCTTATCCACCGCCCACCACCCCCTTAACCTTTCACCAACTTCCACAAACACCCCCTCAATTTCACCCCCATTCACACATCCCACCCCCTACTTTACAACACCAACGTTCTCTCCCATATCCCTCAATCCCTCTCCAACCAAACCCTAACCCGAACCACGGTGCACGGCTAATGGCGCTATTAAGCGCCCCACCGCCGTCTACCGCATTGCCATTATCATCGAATAATAACCCGCATTCGAATAGTTTTAGTGAAATGCCGGTGAGAATGGCGAGTGGGAAGGTGCCGAAAGGCCGGCATTTGATCGGTGAGAATGTTGTTTATGATATTGATGTTAGATTGCCTGGTGAAACACAGCCTCAGCTTGAAGTTACTCCCATTACGAAATATGGGTCGGACCCGAATTTGGTTATCGGACGACAGATTGCGGTCAATAAGAGTTATATTTGTTATGGGTTGAAACCCGGTACTATTCGTGTTTTGAATATTAATACTGCTTTGAGATCTTTGCTTAAAGGTCTTGCTCAGGTTCGGGTTTTTTTCTCCATTCATCTTACCAGTTTACTAGTTATAAGAGGTCGGATACATACAATGGCAATGGGTTGTAAGTTTAATACGGAAAATAGACGGTTTTGGAAGTTGGATAGACGATAGAAAAAGGTGACAAATTTGTACATTTTAGTATATTTAGCTCCTTTTGCTATTGTATATTTGTATGTGACAACCACATCCAAGGTGGTCTAGTGGTTAGCGTCCTAACATTCTGACAAGAGGTCTTGTACTCTTGTGTTCAAATCTCACTAGGTGACATCTTGGGGGTGGCCAAGGAAGGGTTCGGAAACGTCCGCCGGATACCCCGGTCAGACGCGTACATTTGAGTCAAAAACCTCCTGGGGTAACATGAATTGTGAAAACATCATCTGTTTACCCGTTTGCTATTGTATCTAACGTCTTATAACATGTAAACTGATAATGATTAGGATAATGTCGTGGCTTTTATGGCCGCCATGTCAGCAAAAGAACCTTATAGAATTGAAAATATACTGGTTTTTAAGCATGATATACAATAGTGGAATGTGTGATAAGTTGGATACATTTTGGTGCATTTAGCCCTTCATATTTTTGCTGTGCATTTATCCCTTCATATTTTTGTTGTTACTTATATGTAGAAATGATTTGGTTTTGTTTCTCAGAGGGTTACAGACATGGCATTCTTTGCAGAGGATGTGCATCTTTTAGCTAGGTAGGATGTGGTTTTTAGTTTATTTGTTATATTGTTTTGATATGTGGGTGATACTGACATTATTGTATGTAGTGCAAGCATGGATGGACGGGTTTACGTATGGAAGATTGCAGAAGGTCCTGATGAGGAGGATAAGGCACAAATCACGGGGAAAATAGTTATTGCAGTCCAAATTGTAGGAGAAGAAGAACCTGTTCATCCTCGAGTTTGTTGGCATTGCCATAAACAAGTAATGTTATGTACAAGATTCTGCTGTAGTTACGTGGCTGAAAATTATGCTTAATGGGATTTTTGATATATTGCAGGAAGTTCTTGTAGTTGGTATTGGGAAACATGTTCTTAAAATTGATACTACAAAAGTTGGGAGAGGTAAAGTATACTCTGCAGAGGAACCTCTTGTATGCTTTGTTGATAAGTTGATTGATGGAATTCAGCTTGTCGGTAAGCACGATGGCGAAGTGACAGATCTATCAATGTGCCAATGGATGACCACTCGTCTGGTTTCTGCTTCTGTAGATGGAACAGTGAGTTTTCATTAGTACCTGTTGTGTCTTACTATTAATTACTGTCTTGTATCTAAGCGTATCATATTACTCAACGAGCAATACACATTTGTACCAAATTCATTATGATGACATACACAAATGGTGTATAGTTTCCACATAATGATTTAATTAAAATATGAACCATTCAGAAAGTCTTTTCCAGCAAAGGCATTTGATAGAAATATATAAATATATAATAGTAGAGGAAGATACACAAAAAAAGTAAAATAGCAAAATTAGTTCAAGTTAGTGTAAGTGACATGTAATGATGCCCAAGCTGGTTCTGAAAAGCACAAGATAAGTTTAGGGTAGAAGATGCATGCTCATGCATTAATTGAAAAGGAAGTTGACGGAATTTGTAGTTGTCAATGAATATCATGCAAAAGATTGCCAAATATAGTGAAACTATTCTTTCCCAAATTACAATTGGCCGCCAATATTATCAATCTATATTCGCAGTGTTGTTATCTGAAGTTAAGAGTGCTAAAATTGATACTTCTAAAATGAATTAATAATAATAATTATGGGGTGACTAGCGGCTGTCATCTTCTGGTTTTGGAAGTTCAGTCTGTTACTTTTGGAATTGAATACTGGCTGACGTATATTTGGTTTTGTAACCCCAAACCGTACTTATATTACTAATCATTTTTTTCTAGAAGCCAACATACTGACACTGCCATTTAATGTCAGAAACTCATTGAATGCTCACAAGTCGATTATTCAAATTGTTTTTCTGTTTGATGTATGAAGTGTACCAATTTTTGGGTAAAAAGAGTTTATGTATTACTGAGCTAAGTACTAAAGACGTGTTAGAATAGAACATATAATTTAAATAAATGAAGTCAATGAGTTGGTCAAGGTTGACATGAATAGGTATATACAGGTGTATGTTAGATTAGTTGAGAAGAAACTTAGCCAGTGTCAGCAGCCAGAAAATGGTCCATGTTTTGATTTTATTTAATATTTTGTGTTAACAATGATTTCATCTAAACTTAAGTGTATACACTTACATAGCAAGTTATATACTTATAGGATTAATTAGTTTGGACAAAAGTATGTAGATTTTATTGCATCGAACCTGGTTTTCTTCTCAGCAGGTAGTAAATTAGTCCTACTCAGCAAGTAGTAAATTAGTCGGTAATGTATCTTGAATTAGCTCGAGGCCAGTCAGTGTTACGCTAATAATTACTGTTGAACCTATGGAATCTCAAACTTTAGATCAGCTGTAACTGAGGATAAACAAACACTTAAAATGAGGATTTCTTCTGTGATAGTTTTGGTTCTTTTAGTTCTTGTGGTTGCAACTAATAACATATTAACATTAGTTTTTTATCCTGATTCCTTTGAAACATTTTTTGGTTGAACAGATAAAGATCTGGGAAGATCGCAAGTCGTCACCAATTGCAGTACTGAGGCCACACGATGGCCTTCCTGTCAACTCTGTTACATTCTTGACTGCTCCTCATCGGCCAGATCACATCATCCTTATCACTGGGGTATGTACCAATTCTCTCTGCATGAAAGTACCTTTTTTTTTCTTTTTTCTTTTCTTTCTAATTTACATCTTGGAGAGTAAACCATGAACATTCTTCTTTCATAGTCCCACATTTGTTTGCCTTTATATTTCAATTCAGTGACATTTAATGGCTGTAATAAACCCAAGAAGCCCTTTGTTTTGCACATACTGACATTCTGTGAAATGGTTACAGGGCCCATTGAATCGTGAAGTAAAAATATGGGCCTCTGAAAGCGAAGAAGGATGGTTGCTTCCCAGTGATGCTGATTCGTGGCATTGTACTCAGACATTGGAGTTAAAGAGTTCTACCGAACCTACAATTGAAGATGCATTCTTCAATCAAGTAGTTGCTTTGTCTCAGTCTGGTCTTCTCTTATTAGCTAATGCCAAGAAAAATGTTATATATGCTGTCCACTTAGATTATGGGCCAAATCCAGAAATGAGCTGTATGGATTACATTGCAGAGTTCACCGTGACTATACCAATTTTGAGCTTTACTGGCACTAGTGTTCTATTACCAAACGGCGACCATATCATTCAGGTTTATTGTGTCCAGACACAAGCCATCCAACAATATGCTCTGGACCTGTCCCAGTGCCTACCACCCCCGATTTATGATGTCTATGAGAAATCTGGTTCAACTGTTTCACATGATGCAACGAGTATTGAAGGTTTTGCAGGATTGGAACGTGCTAGTGGTAAATTGGAACCGGCTGGCCCTGATGTTGCACCTGTGTCAAGCCAGCCCTTGAGTTCTCCTTTGACCGAGGCTGAAACTAAATCCATCTCATCTCCAGTTGTTAACAGCACCGATATATCTTGTGTTGTATCACCAACAGTTCCATTGAGCCCTAAGTTGTCAGGAAATATTTCTGACTTGTTAAGCCCTTCGAGTGGTTTTGAGCCACGTCTTCAATTAATCGGCTATGCTAATCAGAAAATGATGGAATATCCAGTCGACAGGCAACTAGAAACTGCTCATTCTAACTTGTCCAATGTGTCATTGTTGGATGATGATGAAAACAAAGTTTCTAAAGAGAGGTTTAAACATCCAACTCATCTGGTTACTCCTGCTGAATTGATGGCCACATCGTCTACTGAAGTAAATGATGTGCCAGTAAAATCCGATACACGAAGTGCCGAGGTGGAAGTTAAGGTTGTGGGTGAAACAGGAATTAGTCAAAATGCCGATACTCTCCTGCAAGTTGAACTTAAAGGTTCTGCTTATGAAGAGAAAGGAAAATTTAAATGTTTCTCCTCACAGGCATCAGGTCTCGGGCTTGATATGGCACGAGATACGGTTAACAATTCTAAAGAACTTGATGGGATTGTAAAAAGCAAGGTACTGGATCAAACTATAGATGCTCGTGATGAAGTGGATGACGTGGCAACTGATCAACCGGGGCATGTCGAGACAGTTGTGAGTGGAATATTTCAATCTGCTGGTTCCTCATTCAGAGAAAAGAAGAAGAAGAAAAAGAATGCTCAAATATCAGGTCAATCTTCTTTTCCGAGTATCTTAAAATCAACTGATTCTTCTGATGGATTAGGAGTGAGCTCAAGTGTTTCATCGGCTGAAGCCATACTTCTACAAATTCAGTCCTTGCAAGAAACACTTGCTCAGGTAATATCAAATTATCTTATTGAAATGACATGTATATAAGGTTTCACAAAAGTAGTTTGTTTCTACTATTAAGCATCTGTTCTTGTGATCTCTGTAATGAACTATCTGAAAGATCAAAACACTGTTTGAGGTTAGCTATTAAACTAGAGTCGGTATGAAGAGCGGCTGCTTCATTGCTAAGTAATATAATGTGTAAATGATCTTCCCTGTAAATGACAGATTCTTCCCTGAAGTTGGGTTGGGCCCATTTTGATATAGATGATAAAATGGGCATGCTGGGTAGGTTACAGGTTAAAGAAAGGTTACAGGTTTAAGGAAGGGTTCTAGGACATGTCGAAACAGGATGGGGCAAGTGGGTTTTTGATTCATCGAAAGTCTTTGGTCCCCCTTTTTTTAATTAGATAATCAATAAATGTATATACAACTATGATAATAAAAATCCATGTATATTTTGTTCTGTTTTTATTAAAAAAGCGATTTAGGTGGTTGTAGATACTTTGATAATATACTTTGGGAGACCTTCAAGTTGTTTGACCTGTTTGGTGTTTAGCTAAATTTTAAATTTACCCATTTGATTCGTTGTCAAAAATATAATCCTGATCAATCCGTTTTTCAGATAGTTCGGTTGAAATTTCCACCTCTTCTTTTTCATGATGGGTGTTTTCTGGATATTCTGAAGTTGTAGATTGTAATAAAAATTCTTTCGAGAGTGCTTTATGTCTAATGTAATTAGTTAAATTTCTTTGGAACTGCAGGTTCTGATCAATCAAAAGGAAATCCAAAAGCAGATTCCGGTGGTGGCTGCAGTACCAATTTCAAAAGAAGGGAAAAGAATCGAGGCAGCCATTGGGAAGAGCATGGAGAAAATTCATAAAGCTAATTCTGATGTTCATTGGGCTCGTACTCTAGAAGAGTTTTCAAAACATGAAAAGTCAAACCGAGAACGTTATCAACAAATTTCAACATCAGCATCAAATACTCATAAGGAATTGCTTGCAGCATCAGAGAAAATTCTGAAAAAGGAAATGGCTGCACTGGTTCCTGTTGTTGGGCGTGCTGTTACTCCAATTATTGAGAAGGCAGTCTCTACGGCTGTCTCAGAGGCTTTCCAGGTCAATTGAAGTTATCATTAGTATATGTGGCAAAATGGGTGCATCATCTGGGTTTGGTAATGGGTGAAAACAGTTTTAACTTAAGTCAGGTTGGGTTGACCCGCAAATACTATTTATCACTTTTTGAAAAATATTAGAAAATAATTTTTGGGTTAAATATAATTTACCATAATGTTAATCAAAGATAATAATTCCATTTAGGTGTTTTTATAATTGTATGCATTAAAAATGTGCAGCAGGGGGATTTTGACACATTTGCCAGTTTGAGATAAAACATAACCCAAAGTGATTTCCTCTTAAGTTAACTGGTTGAGATTGCCACCTCTACTTGTTAACAGGTCCATTGCTTTTAAAAGATTTAGCATGTCATCTGACCGAAGTCTAATTTGAATTGTGTGCAGAGGGGCATAGGTGATAAGGCTGTAAATCAACTGGAGAAAGCAGTTAATTCCAAACTTGAAACGACTGTTTCTAGGCAAATTCAAGCTCAGTTTCAAACCTCTGGCAAACAAGCGCTACAGGTATGAGATTTTTATGATATTTTTCTAAGGTGATCCATCACTAATATATGGTTGATCATTACTGATATTCTTAGTTGTGATTCTTCCGCTGATCCTTTTATTATATTGATTACTTGAACCTTGACCTTTACATTGCAGGAAGCACTGAGGTCGAATATGGAGACTTCTGTTGTTCCTGCCTTTGAGATGTCCTGCAAGACCATGTTTGATCAAGTTGATGCTACATTTCAGAAGGGGATAGTTGAACATACAAGTGCAGCTCAGCAGAAAGTTGAGTCCATACATTCACCTTTGGCGTTTGCTTTGAGGGTAAGGATAGAAGACCATGGTTGAACAGTTTCAGGCTGACTTACATTTTACATGCCCTTAAAATATAACTTGTTAGTGTTACCTAACTGCTTGTTTTGCCATGATATGTTGTCTGCTAATCTGGAAGTCTGTTGCTTCCCCAAACTCATATGATATTTGACATCACTACCCCCATGATATTATGTTGGTTTTTCAGGATACCATCAATTCGGCATCATCTATGACTCAAACGTTGAACAGTGAATTGGCTGATGGTCAAAGGAAATTAATGGCTCTTGCAGTTGCTGGCGCAAATTCTAAATCAGCAAATACTTTGATGAGCCATTTAAGCAACGGGCCTGCCACTGGGTTCCATGAAAAGGTCAGTTTGCCTTTTGCTTTGTTACTATACTCAAGATCCCTCACACCAATACCCTGATATATGTACGTCTCTATAATAGATTGAAGCACCGGCTGATCCAACAACAGACCTATCTAGGTTGGTATATGATCACAAATATCAGGAGGCTTTTACTGCTGCCCTGCAAAGAAGTGATGTTCGGATTGTTTCCTGGTTATGCTCTCAGGTATACGTTTCCCCATTTGTGGCAATTTCTACCAATTTACTAATGGATGGGTCAATTCATTTTATTTTATTTTATATTTCATTCTGACTTTAACAGGTTAGATGGGTAAACCAAACATAATACCTGAAAGTCTGAAACAGAATCACGACTATTGAGGCCAGTGTCCCTTAAATTGTATTTTGTGCCATTTCCAACCACATCATTTTATGCAAATTATTAGATTACTATTAAAATTATGCTTCCTCTGTCCCACAGTAACTGTCCATTAAACTTAGACACTTAATTTTAAGACGTAAAATAACTGTTCTACCCTTCTACCAATTATCAAATGTCAAGCTGTTAAAAAAAAAAGTTAAATGATTTCTAATTTTGTGATGGCAATTTTAATTAGCGGCAATTAGCAACTAATTTTTAAGAAGTGGGCAATTTTTTGTGAAAATTAAATTTATAATTTGGGGACCGAGGGATTTAAACCCTTTGCAATCATATTCAACACATTTTTTTTATAGAAAATTCAAAAAATTTGGACAAAAAGTGTTTGTCTTTAAAGTGCCAAATGGGTAAAACGAAAAAAAAGCTTAATAAAAAAGAGGTCAAACAGGTCAAAAGTTGACCAATTTTGTTTTTTTTGTTTTTTTGATGTATAAAGCATCCCAAATCCTTCTACCTTTGATGTATAATTTAATAAGTTAGATTACTATCATAGTAATGCAACATTTTATAATCATATATGACTAATTATTTATCAAAGTTGATTTTGGTTTTTCATGTCAACACTGCCTGTTCCGTCTCGTAACACAACCTGCCCGTGTCTAGGCCTTGCGAAACCCTTTTTGTTTATGACTTATAGGTGGATATCTCATGCTTCTAATATCCTTTCTTTTATGTTCAAAAATGTAGGTTGATCTACAAGGGTTACTTACGAGAAATCCTCTTCCTCTGAGCCAAGGTGTACTACTGTCATTGCTGCAGCAACTGGCATGTGATATTGTGAACGATACATCTCGGAAACTTAGTTGGATGATGGATGTGGTTGTGGCCATAAAACCGTCAGATGCGGTCATTGCAATCCATGTAAGGCCAATATTTGATCAAGTGTACTCAATTCTAAACCATCAGATGAGTGTCTCCACGACTTCGGTTGCAGATCTGTCCAATATACGGATCCTCATGAGACTCCTAAGTTCCACATAGTTCCACATAGGAATGTTTTGTACAAAGTCTTGGAATTTTTGTAATGGGAATTGGACATTTTGGCATCTATATTTTGTTTTCGTATGTATTACTTTTCATTTCAACCTCTCTTCACACGTATTAGCGGTTCATCTGTATGGATTTTGACTGTATTTTAAATTTTGACCACCCAGTGATTACAAATAAAGTTTTGGCTGAATAAGGCCAAACAAAACACATTGCTAGCGTGGTAAGGTAAGGTATCATGTAAACTAGAAAGTTCGCGCCGCCCGCTGGGCGACGTCGGTATTTGAAGCGTGCTGTGTTACTTAGGTGGATGTCTTTGGCGTGTAAGAAAGTTTTTTCATGGTGAAAATGTGTGTTTAATAGCATATGAAATATTAAAGGTGCTATCGTCATTTTCTATACTATCTTTAAAAAATTCCACACCTTCGGGTTCAGACAAAAAATGCAAGTCACATTTAGAAATGTTAAAAAAAAATACAAAAGAATATATACAAAAAAAAAAAAAACAAAAGAGAAAAAAAAATATGATAAAGCCAAAATAAA
>JAOXNX010077635.1:0-10020 GCA_028566075.1 Solidago caesia
GATTTGCTTCCTAAGCACTCTATGATGTGCGAAAAGAAATATCTCCAGGTTGGACTGAGGCCTGCCATGTGAACTGTGCCGCTTGTCTTTGCTGAACCATCAGGGTTTCTGACTGATGGATGATGGCAATAAGCAAAGATGTCCCTATAATTGACTTCTGGGACTTCGACAAAGGACTCGCCCTCCTTGAAGTAATTTAAGCTAATAGAAGACCTAAATGCTGAAAGGTTTATATCACCTTGTACCGTACCATTTTTAAGAGTAAATCTGATTGCATCATTGGTATGAACATGGGCGGTATACCAAAACTCACATAGATAGTCATGGTATAGATATGTGGGAGTGAGAGTGATTGCTTTAGAGATAGGACAATGAATGAGAAAATCATTCATAATGTCCAATTTGGTTTGGGGAGCAATCTGACTTAAGGATCCGATTATGAATTAAGGTTTCTCTTTTATTATATATTAGAGATGGTTAATTAATAATTAGGTTAAACTCATTTAATTAATTACATACATAAAAGACCTTAAGGCTTAAACTAAAAGCACAATTAATTTAAGTCTAACTCTCTTTTAATTCTTGATACTTGCATAATATATATACGATATATATATTATAATTAATGACGTATAGGTTTATATGTGTGCGACCCCATAGGCTCATGTATATTCAATTCCGGAAATATATTTATTTGTGATATGGACATATCCCAACATTCAGGATGCCGCAGTTTAATTTGGTCAACCTCAGGTATGGACTTATTCATACATGTATTGGTGAGTTTGTGTCTCACGGTCCTCAAAAAGCTCCATCAATGTTTATATGCAGTGACCATCAAGTTGGAGTCAGGCTGTGGGGAAACCTAGGGGATTTACTTCTTGAGAATATGGCTACCAACCTTGACAGTTAAATTGTAATCCTGACATCAATGATTCCAAAATATTACCACGGTATGCAGCCTTGACCCATCTTCTATTGCTAAACTCCATTTGAGTGCGTTCCATTGTTGTTAATGATGTATGCTTATTTGTTTTGCTTTCAGGCCAGCTTATCCTCTCCAATCCGACGTCGACCCTAGCTTCTTCTAGACAGTTGTGAAATCCCTGCATTGCAAGAATTCAAGCTTCGGATGAGGTAACAGTACAGGGACCATTACTTTTTTTTACCATAAATCCTATCTTCCTTTTGTGGCTATAAGCCTATAATGACGTTTTTTTATGCAGTGACGTTTATGCAAGTTAATCAACAGGTTTGTTCATTCAACTCGGTGTGAGGGCTGGAACCCTTGCTCAGATAAAACAAGTTATAACAAAGTTTGTACTTAAGTGCTTTTGTTGCAGTGATGTGGATCTGTGTAAACCAGCATGTCCAATCATTCAACCTCAATCAAGGTTTGGTACGGCTGCTCAGCTAAGACTATTGGGAGTGGGGCGTTTTTGCGCGTCTGCATCTTCTGGAACGCCCCAGGAACGCCTGGTAGACCGCCCCGGGCGACGTTCCTTTAATAGTTGACCGGGTCAATGGCATATATGGGACGCAACCTTTTCCTTTGCACAGCCCACCTTTTCATGCACAACCCACCTTTTTCTCTCCAAATAACAAAAGATTCCCCCACTTTTTAATATATTCTTTTTAATATTATTAATATAATAATAAATAGTGGGTCCTTTAAGGGGCTTCCTTTGGACGCCCCACTCCAGCCAAAATCAAGAGATGCCTCCTCTGCTGACTAGGAGCCACATGTCAGGAGACGCCCTCATAAGGGCTTCCATCAAGAGCCCTCACTCCTGATAGTCTTAGGGCACATATTAGAAAAACCATTTTTTAAAACAAAAACAATTATTAGGGTTTAGTATCTCGGAGTGTAACGAATTTTTACACTTTTAGCAATGTATAATTTTAACTTTAATACGATTCATTGTATGTAATCAACCCGGTAAACTGAACGATTAATGTAACCAACCAGATGATTCATGGGGACACTAATCCCTGAATATAATGAATTATACACGAATGTTAAATTATGTAATTAACTATACACGAATGTTAAATTATGTAATGAACTATTCGGGTGTTTATTATATATAATGAACTTGTTATTCTATCCATTTGATGTAGTGACGCCTACTTGGCTCCTACGTGACACCTATTTGCTGCCTAGGTGGCACCAACCGGTTACATCAAATGGACAGAATAGCGAGTTCATTACATAGAATGAACAACCAATTAGTTAATTACATAACATAAACATTGGTGTATAGTTCATTACATTCAGGGACACTAATCCCAATAATTAAATATATACTCCTTTTTCTTTTGTTTTAGGATAATATGAAAGGAAAAAGAGGAAAAAATAACTAAGAACATCTTTTTATTTTGATTTAGTCAAACTTAATATTTTGATCCACAATTTTGAATTGTGGGTCGTATTTTTGTTCGCACTAGTTAAAAACTTTTAATTTCAAAATCACTAAAATTAATTTTGTGTCATTTACTTAACCATGATGGTGATGAGTCACATGTTCGGGACATACACACGATGGGTGAAACATGAGTATTTATTTGTATTTTGTTGTTTTATGAGAATAAGAAAGAAAAATAGGAGAAAATAACCAAGTTTTTTTTTTCCCGTTGGATGTGTATTTATTCTGATTTAGTCAAACGTTTTTTTTAAAACAAAAACAATTTATTAATACTAAAATTCTTCAACAAGATGACGAAGAAAGAAGAAAAAGAGTTTACATTAAATGTGAAGGACTAGCATATCATAAAGGCCAAGAAAAGCTTATTACATTGAGACTTTAACCAAAAAAAAATGAAAAGAAGACAATGGACTAAATTAAGATAACCAAACTATTGTCACGGTCCAAGGAAAATGTCGTCTTATTCCTATGCTTCCTGATACTCCACCACCAAACCGCTAATACTCCATTTAATAGTATTCTATACATTGGGAGGCAAGGAATTGACTTTGCCCATGTTCTCAAATCAGCAGGTCCACAAACTTCTCAAATTAGCAGGCCCACAAACTGGAATATCAATTTGCAACCATTGAGCTAATAAAGATCTCGTTTCTTGACTGACCATGCACTCGCACAAAGTATGCTCAATAGAGTTCAATCACGTGCAACAAAAAGGGCATACTAAACAAATTGTAAGTGCAACTCAGTGTGACAACAGCAACATATATTTTGTTAGCAATTTTGTTTAGAATATTTTGTTTAGTCTTTATGTATTTATTTGATTATTATGTTTGAACATTTCAATGAATCGTTTATGTTTGAATATTTATTGCTTATTCATTGTTATGATTGTTTGTATGTTTGTTATGTGTTAGTGTATATGTCTATTGTGTTCTTGCAGGTACAAAGTATAAACAGATTAAGTCGAGAGTGTTCGTAAAACACTTAGGAATATAATCTAAGTCTTGGAAACACATAGAAAATAATAGAACGCGCAAAACAAGATGGATGATGTCATCACGGATATGTTTATCATATGATGACGTCAGCGCGTATATATTCACCGCGCGTGTATGTTGGAAACACGCATATGTTTGTAGTGCGTATAAATTAGAAAAACGGTTATTGGCCGAAAATTTCATATTTGAGACATTTGGGGTATAAATACTACTGAGATACGTATTTAATTGAACGAATTCGGACAAATACACTAATCTAATACTCGATTCTCTCTGACAACGTATTTAATTGTCTTAGGTTGTGTTAATCAACGAAAGGCATTAATTACTACTAGCAAACAGTTATCTTTAGAGGATTCCGCACTCTAAACATAACCATACACATTTTCGTTAATGATCTAAGTTACCGGGGACTTACACAAATGTTATGAATACCTCTAAGAGCCAGGTTAATCTGGGAAGGAAGTCGATCACGAAGTGATCCCCATATAAAATTAAAGTTGACCTTTTTAGGGAGCCAAGAATTCCAAACCGTGGTATGATGTTCAGCAGGTAGTAAAGTACTATGGATCACATATCAAAAGTTAGAAACTTTAAAGAACCTTTCACCGCGATAGTTCCAAGACCATGTATCCTTTCATGTTTGAAGTTGAATACCTTTGAGACAAGCTAGCAAGGCATCGAGTTCCTCTTGCTCTCTTCCAGACCGAACAGGTCGTCTTAGCCAAGACCACATCCAACGGGAACCACTGTAGCGAGACCAAATGGTGCATAGCTATTCGTTTTCTACAACATACAATCTTTGAAAACGAGTGTACATCGGGTGTTCTCCACCTATCAAGCCAAAAATTGGTAGAAGAGCCATCTTTTACTGTTTTCAAAGCTATATCACTTAAGATTTTAATCAAGTCATGGATGTATTTAAACGTATGACACATGTGTGCCCAAGCACCTCCTCCTTTCGACCTAAAGTCCATCATGACATTTGATCCATGAATTGCTTTGACAATTTTAACCCAAAAGTGATTCAGGAGAAAGGAGACCACACCAACGCCATTCATATATAAGAGCTAAGTTTAATGTCTCCAAATTACCAAAACCCAACCCCTCAACTTCCTTACTTGACACCACCGTTTTCCAATTCACCCAAGCCATTTTTCCGTTCTCTTTATTGCCACCCCAAAAACATTTCATATGGATTGAGTCAAGAGAGCTGGATACCTTATGCGGTATATTGAACATCAAAAAATAATAAGTACCAAGGGAACCCAAAACCGATGTTAATAGGGTTGTCCGTGCTCCTACAGAAAAAAGCTTGACATTCCAACTCGAAAGGCGTTTGTGGAACTTCTCAATAATCGGGTTCCACCTACTTATGCGAGTCATTCTAGAACCGACAGGAATTCCGGGATACGTAAAGGGGAGTGAAGCTAGTTTACAACTAAATACAAAGGCCATATCCTCGACATCAATCTGGTGGACACCCACACTCAAAAGAGATGACTTATGATAATTTATTTTCAATCTAGAAACAATAAAGAAAGTCTTCAATTCCATCCGTAAAACATCGAGGTTGATTGTCGATCAATCACCAATAATCCATCATCAACATAAAAGAGGTGTGAGATAGGTATATCTCTGACGCACTAGTAAAAGACCCACCAGAAACAAGACGGTTTAAAGCCACATTTAGACCCTCCATAACAATAATGAAAAGAAAAGACGCCATGGGATCACCTTATCTAAATCAAAAATAATATTTAGATCCACGACTATGACTCGTGGGTCATACTTTTGTCGTGGATAGTCCACACTAGTCTAAAGTTTTATTATCATAACAATTAAAATTTTTACATTTGGCATTCACGAAATAGGCTTGATGATTGACACGTCACCCACAACATCGAGGTTGATTGTCGATCAATCACCAATAATTATCTCATCATCAGCATAAAAGAGGTGTGAGATAGGTATATCTCTGACATACGAACTAGTAAAAGACCCACCAGAAACAAGGCGGTTTAAAGTCACATTTAGACCCTCCATAACAATAATGAAAAGCAAAGGCGCCATGGGATCACCTTGTCTAAATCAAAATAATATTCTGATCCACAACTATGAGTCGTGGGTCGTACTTTTGTCATGGATAGTCCACACTAGTCTAAAGTTTTATTATCATAACAATTAAAAATTTTACATTTGGCATTCACGAAATAGGCTAGATAATTGACACGTCACCCACAACCACCTACCACACCCATTGATAGATTCGATGACTAACATGTCTAGTGATCCAACTATCCATCCTGGACCAATAAATGCTTCACCCAAGACCACCTACAACTCCACTTACCACACCCGCGGCCACCCACAACCCAAACTATCTCGCCCATGATTTTTTTTTCTTTCTACAAAAATCTATAACAACCAAATACCTATATTCATTCTTCTTAATATTTTCTTTTTTTCAATTTTATTTCCAAACAAAAATAAACTCTAAAATGAGAATTTTAACATGGTTGTGTAGTTTGTACCGGAGGTGCTTGGGAGGTCGTTAATAATGCGTGTGAGTATGTTCCATTTGGATCTCCTCGACATTCAATACATGTCCCAGTGAATATCAACTATTGTAAGTTTGTTATTTTACTTACAAAAAACATTTCTTTAGATTTTCAAAAGGAGTTTAAGTTATGTTACAAAATGTCTACATTCACTTATCTAATTGATATAGTTCTCGATCATGATGTTTCGTCGTACATGGATCTCGCTTATTTTTCTCCATATGGTGATCTTGCATTATTTGAAATATTTTGTACGGACGGTATGTATTTACGAATGTATGATGGTTCTAGTATTTTTACCAAGAAACTTCGTAATACAAGTATATCCAGCGTAAAGTAACTGCAAGTAGATAGTCTTTGTTTTGGTACGTGAGGGTAATATCACGAGTGCATGTTTTGGTGTCCAATCAAACTAAACTTTGGGCTCTAGCGTCTACAATGCATCATCAAATCCTTAAGTCCATCTAGATCCGTTGTCTCTGAGTCCATAAGTCAACCTTGATATAACCTGAAAAGATACTTGAAAATGTCAACACTAGGTTAGTGAGTTCGTAGGTTTAAATAAGTACAAGTAAATCGTAAAAAAATCAATTTAAGTACAGAAAACCATCTTATCTGAAGAAACACCCTTTGTTATTGCACAGTAAAACTGTTACGTCAACTTGGTAAGAACAAAGTAAACCAAAATGTATCTGAAAGAGTATGTGAGTATCGAGTAAATGAGCATTAGTCAGCACTTTAGAACTTGCCACTGTAGCACTTAGATCATCAAACCACATTAGCACTATAGCACCCCATAAGACACACATATTTTAAGAACGAGGTACCGGGAGTACCACCCCATTTGAAACCCTCTACTCTCAATAGAGTAGGATGCACGTATGACTAATACAGAATACTGGGTGAACCATCCCATTTGGTATCCCTCTACTCTCATCAGAGTAGAAAGAACTAGCACAATCCTTGACAGGATTTAACAATAAGAACGTAAGCACTGGCCGGGACAAGTACCGGGAGCACACACCCTTAGCCATGAGCATTGAGCCCGAAAACCGAACTCGACCCGCCCGAAACCGACCTGACCCGGCCCGACCGACCACCTAACGGTCCGGGCTTCGGTCCAGGAATTCTAAGTGTTTTCGGGTTCGGTCCGGGTCGGGCTAAAACCCGAAAAAAACCGGGATAGCCCGAATAAACCGAAAGTATACTACATTTGGTGTGTATATATATATAAACAGAGTATATATCGTTGTAGTATGAGTATGCAGACCGACCTCTGGTAGAGTAAAATCACGTTGGCTGTGATTTTTTTTCAGGTTTAAAGAAAAGAGACGAGCTTGATGAAGATAAGAAGAGAGTCTCCTATTTATTTTGGGATATGTGAAATTAAAGATGTATAGTCCAATCACTTACACTCCAATCACGTGAACTTTTATATATAACAAACATTTAATATTATAATATTAAATTAAATAGATATATGTTATATAGTCAATAAACAATCTCGTGAACTTTCTCATATTTACTTTTTAAGTATATTATTATTAAATGTTATATGGAAATCAATTAAAAGAAAAAATAAGATAGCAAATTATATGCAACATGACAACTGTAAACACCATCTCAAAACTATACATTCACGTATCTCGATATCTTACATCTTCTATCTTCAATTACAAAGCATATCACCTTCCTTAGAATACCCTGTTCTTATTTTATATAATGAGTGATAGTTTTCAAAAATGAAGATGGTGAAATTAAAGATTCATCAACAAGTGAGCAAATGTTTTGTTTTTATTTCTTACCCATTCTGTCTCTTCTTTATCTACTCTATATTCTTTGTCTTCTTGCATGATACAAACAAGTTTCTATCTGATATTTCTAGCCAAACCGGTTAAGACCGAGCCCGACCCGTTTTAGCTCGAACCCGACTGAGCCAGACCGACAGCATAACGGGCCGGGCCTCGGGTTTCAATTTCCAACGATTTCGGGTTTCGGGTTTGGTCGGTCCAGGCCGGGTTTTGACCCGTGCTCATGGCTACACACCCTAATGGTTAAGAACGGTCCCACGAACACGTGGCCAACCTGGTACCTGGCCGGGATAAGTATCGGACGTTATTCTCCGTATGTACTTAAGCACGGTCCCAAGAACACATGACACTCATGGTACCAAGCTAAGAACAAGTAAACACATGTAAGAACAAGTAAGCACCGGCAAGAATAAGTAAGCACAGGTAAGAACTAGTAAGCACATGTAAGAACTGTTAAACACGGGTAAGAACTATTACGTACGAGTAAGAACTATTAGTACGGTAAGAGCTATTAGTATGGTAAGAACTATTAGTACGGTAAGAACTATTAGTACGGTATGAACTGTTACGTACGGTAAGAACTGTTACATATGGTAAGACTGACTAAGGCACTATAATACGATACACCACATAGGTAATACATAAAAACAAAGTTTATGTCTACGGCTGAAAAGAGTAGAAAATAGTTTGGGTATCTTTCCACCCCAAAGCACGATAAAGAGGGGCTACGAAACTCACCTGCCAAAGTAATACAAATCCCACTGAACAGCTGGTTCAACGTCCTTGCGATCCGAGTCCTACCATACGAATAATACGAAAAATAAAATAATCGATAGTTAGTTCCCGATACAACTATCCCCTTGGTCCATTAATAATGCCATTAACCTTCTATTATTACGCGTTTCAACCCTAGTTAGAATCGTCTTAAATCGTTGTACTTTATTCGATCTTAAAGTCTTGAAACGTTTCGTTTCCGATACTCGAACGAGTTTACGATCCTAGCTTAAGTTCCATAACACTAGCTTGGCATCAAATTGAACATACAAACTTGTTTTCTCGACTTATTTTATGTTTAAACACTTTTTATACACGAGATATCCATTTCCATATGATTCCACAACAAATACTACATAAAAACGCAAAACCGGACAACGTCAGAGCTCAAACTGGAGCTCCAGCTTAAGTCAGAGCTCAAACTCGAGCTCCAGACTCGAGTTCTCTCTGAACTCGAGATCCCAACTAGAGTTGGGACAGATCCCGAGCAAAACTTCAAGCTAAAACGTTATGGAACTAAGTTTTGGACCTTTACTTCACGTTTACGCCTTCCAAATCGACCATAAACAACCACAACTCGACCAAACAAGCATCAAACACTGAACTCAAGTTGAGCACCAACTAGAGCTCGACCAACACACCCACTCGAGCTCGAGTTCGACCTCGAACTCGACCTGCAACTTTTCTTCTTTGATTTTTCACGCAAAACTTCGACTTTTGATGCTTAACAAACGATTCCCAACTAATCTAAGGCTTGTATAAGTGTTTTCTAAGTTAGTCCATGAGTTATTCGAGCT
This sequence comes from Solidago caesia, assembly GCA_028566075.1. Taxonomy (NCBI): domain Eukaryota; kingdom Viridiplantae; phylum Streptophyta; class Magnoliopsida; order Asterales; family Asteraceae; genus Solidago; species Solidago caesia. The sequence goes on from JAOXNX010077635.1 coordinate 9,368, forward strand.
ATCTACTTACTAGTTTTAACACAAAGTTGGTTTAGATACAAGATTACTTAGGAAACTGAACTTGATACAAAAGGATGAACACTTACTTGGTGATGATCAGTAACAACGAATTAGATGACGAAAACTCCTTGAATCCTTAGCTTGAATCCCGGTTTTAGAGAGAGAGATTGAAATTCTAGCGAGAGGTCAGAGCATTTTCATGTCTAGAGAGAGAAATAGGAAGTGAAAATGAGGGGAAAAGGCTAGTGCAAGGGTTTTGTTGCCTCCCTTGCACTCTCGCGACTTTCCCGGCTTTTCTTTGAATAACCATTCGATTGACTATAACTTCCATCTCGAGACCAAACGTAATATGTCGTTGACATATTACTTTGTAACTTTGAATTACAATTATAACGACTATTTACACGATAACCTTTCACGATGTAACGTTCACTTATCGAATCCTTAACGCGTTTCATTTTAGATAGACACTATTAATAGACAACTAGATCTCGTACAAACATACAGCAACCTTACAAATTAAGGTTCTCGTCAAATAGATACATTCACAAAAAAAACATAATCCTCTGATTCTCAAACAATTATGAATCCCGGCTGTACGATATACAAGAGTTACATATTGTTCATAAGATAAAGTACACTAAGGTTAGCAA
>JAOXNX010077645.1:0-10019 GCA_028566075.1 Solidago caesia
TCTAAAGTGTGGGTATTAATATTGTATTTGACCAATTAAGAAGTCAAAGATGACATCATTAATATGATCTAATGGTCATAAATCAAAAATGCAACCAATCCAAGGGTTCTTATTTTTTTTAAGGATGGATTTATAACCCTCTTATATATATATTGGTAGATCATCACTAATTTCATTAGTGTTATTTCATTGTGTTTGTTTAGAAATATAAGAATTATAATATAAAGTATGTGTATTTAATAAAATATCAACAAATTGTCATTTTTATCTTTATATATATTTTTTTAAATGGCAGAATCTTATTAAAAACGAAATGATCGTCTAACAATATGCTAAAGGTCTAAGGTACAAAAAATACAATCTCGAATACACGAATTATACAAACTAGATCCGACTCGAAACTTTAGCTGTTAAGACTGCAGAACGGTTGAAAAAACTTGTGTCAATTACAGTTTCCTAAGCCACAAGAAAAACTCCATATGCGAAATTTGAGCCACCAGTTTTCACTTCGAGATGTTTTTGGTGCAGTATCATACAAGCTCTGAGGAATAATAACAACAAAAGAGCATCTAAGCAAATCAAGAAAACAGAAGAGTGATCTCGATAAGAAACATAATCTCGCTAATGAGGTTGAAGATATCCATGTTGTTTTCATGTATGCTATTATGGAGAATATTGTTTTTGACTTTCCAAGAATACCACCATGAAGTAAAGAAAATGGCCTCGAGTCTTTGATGATTTCTAACAGAAAGACCAATATTTTTGCACCAGTTGATAAAGGTTTTGATCAAAGCTTTTGTGTATATTGTCACAAGATTGATACATCAATACAGGAGGTTTACAAGCCTAAATAGGCAAAACAGAGTACAGCAAAAAGGAAACTAATAAATGTGATAAATGCAAATTGGTTGTCAAGGGAATGGAGATATCGATGGATCTTAGATTGAGAGAAGATCAAGGAGAGTAATATATGCTCATATTTTCAATACTCCCCCTTAAGGTGGAGCGTGTAGATTTCGCATGCCCATCTTGACCAGTAGAGACTCAAGTTGTTTTGTCCCCAAAGCTTTGGTGAGAAGGTCGGCTGTTTGTGACTTTGTGGCAACATAAAAAGGTTTGATTTCATGCGATTCCACTCGTTCTTTGACAAAGTAGCAATCCATCTCTACGTGCTTTGTTCGCTCGTTGAAAAACCGGGTTATTTGCTATGTGCCGGGCTGCATCGTTGTCACAGTAAAGTGGTGTGGTGTCCTGTTGTTTTGTCTCTAGTCCTTCAAGTAACCAACGCATCCACAAAACCTCACTAGTAGCGTTAGCCATAGCACGATACTCAGCTTCAGCCGAGGAGCGAGAAACGACTGATTGCTTATTTGATTTCCAGGAAATAGGAGCCCCCCCTAACAGTAGAACATACCCAGTTCTTGATCGTCGGGTAATAGAACATCCCATCCAATCTGCATCACAATAAGCTACTAAATTTGTACCACCCTCCTTTGGAAAGAAGACTCCCTGCCCTGGTGTGGCCTTTAGATAACGTAGGACCCTCATGGCAGCATCCATATGCATCTGTCAAGGGTCTGAAACGAACTGACTTAGCACATTCACTGAATAGGCAAGATCAGGCCTGGTTGCTTGGAGATAAAGTAATCGCCCAACCAATCTTCGGTATTTGCTAGCATCAACACGAACATCGTCTTCTCCTTTATCAAGCTTTATGTTTGGTTCCATTGGGAAGGTACATGGTCTGCATCCGAGCATCCCACTGTCTTCTAAGATGTCGAGAGTGTATTTGCGTTGACCATTTTTGGTTCTTGCAGCTTCGACTCCAAGAAAGTATTTGAGTGGCCCGAGATCTTTGATTCTAAATCTGTCATTTAAAAACTTCTTTGTTTCCTTGATCCGATCTTCATCGTTTCCTGCCATGATAACGTCATCTACATATATGAGGGCTGTGACAAAGGCTTTTCCTTTCTTGTATATAAAAAGTGAGTGATCAGCAGCATATTGTTTATAATCGAGTTGTAAGAGGGCCGATGTGAATTTCTGGTACCAATTCCGAGATGCCTGTTTCAACCCATATAACGATTTCCTTAACCTGCATACCTTCGCTTCTCCAACCTTTTCGTATCCTTGAGGTATTCGCATATATACCTCTTCATGCAAGTCACCGTGTAAAAATGCGTTATTCACGTCAAGTTGATGAATACTCCAATCCTTTTTTACGGCAACGGCAATGAGGCTCCTTACGGTCACCAATTTTGCCACCGGTGCAAATGTGTCATGATAATCGACACCTTCCATTTGTGTGTACCCCTTTGCAACGAGTCTTGCCTTGTACCTTTCGACCTCACCATTCGGTTTGAACTTTGTCTTGTACACCCATTTGGAGTCTATAACTCGCTTCCCATTAGGAAGTTCTTCTATGGTCCAAGTCCCATTATCTTCAAGAGCTTTTATCTCCTTTTGCATGGCATCCCTCCAATGTTGATCCTGTACGGCTTGTTTGAAGCTTTTTGGCTCATCATTTTTAGTGATGGCGGCAAGAAAAGCTTTGTGAGACTTTTAAAAAATTTCATAAGAAACATAGTTGGCTATGGGACATACCGTTGAGGATCCTTGATCGGAAGCGGTGGGCACATGGTCTATAGATGGGGGAAGCTTCACATCATAATCTTTGAGGTGTGCAGGTCTGCTTCTAATTCGTCTCTCTCTGCCTTGAGCAACACTTTCACTGTTTTGATGTTGGGCCTCATCAACTGGTAGTTCATTAGTATTTTGAGATTGAGTGTGACCATCATCAGGAATTGGTCCAGTGTCTCCATTGTCTAGGCCAAAATGATCCAATTCTTCTAACTCCTCTCCATTTTGATGGGCTTCTGGACTGTTTGGGCCCAAATTCTCAGCCACTGTTACATCGGTTTCAACAGGCCTGTTTTCTTCATCCATGAAAGTTGTAAAAACATCTTTTATTTCATTCATGTTTTGTTCGGATTTTGTAGAAAAAGGAAAAACTTTCTCAGCAAACCTTACGTCTCTTGACGTGACAATTTTGCCTTTGCTAGGATCGTATATCTTGTATCCTTTTATTCCAATAGGATATCCTATGAATACACCCGGCCTCCCCCTTATCTCAAACTTGTCCCCATTCGTTTCAATGCTTCGATAATACACCAAGCACCCCAAGACTCTCATGTAGTCATAGCTCGGTTTCTCACCATGAAGCAATTCGTAGGGAGTTTTGTTTTCTATAACTTTTGAGGGTAACCTATTTATGATGTAGGTTGCGGTCAAAACACATTCTCCCCAAAATCTTTTTGGGAGACTCGCTTCAAACATGAGAGCACGCGCCGTATCAAGCAAGTGTCTATGTTTTCTTTCTACGACACCGTTTTGTTGTGGAGTGTGTGGGCACGTTGTTTCTAACATAATTCCCTCTTCCTCATAAAAATTCATCATTTGATTTGAAATAAACTCACCGCCGTTATCGCACCTTATCCTTTTTATTTTTCTTTCAAATTGTGTTTAACCATCTTGTGAAAATGCTTTAGGCACATGCTCGCCTCAAACTTATGCTTGAGGAGATAGACCCAGGCGGACCTACTATAGTCGTCAACTATTGTCAAAAAATAGTTGGCTTTTGTAGATGAGGGGGTGCGGTACTTACCCCATATGTCACAGTGAATGAGGTCAAAACAGGCCTTAGTTTTGGTTGTGCTAGTGGGGAAAGGCAATTTAACAAATTTAGACTTCATGCAAGAATCACAAACATTGTTACTATTTTTAAAAGAAAAATCACTAAGAAAACTTATTTGAGACAACTTGTCGTCACCCGCATGTCCGAGCCGTTTATGCCACAAAACACTAGTCACTGTCATAGCTCTTCTTCTAGTTCCAAGCATCCCCATTTGGTATAGACCATCTTTGCACCTACCCGCTCCAATCAATTTCCTCGAACGCAAGCCCTGCATAACAAAGAAATCGGGGAAAAACGTTATGGCACAACTCAAGTCTTTTGTTAGCTTGCTTACTGATAAAAGATTGAAAGTGAATTTTGGAACATGCAACACATCTTGCACTGTTGTTCCATTTGGCAAAGTGTGGACGCCCTTCCCTCAACAGGTACATTTTCTCCATTGGGAATGGTTACTGGTGGCTCGGTTTTGGATTTCGTTTTATTCTCTAGTGCATCCGACCTATACGTGATGTGTTCTGTACAACCTGGGTCCATTATCCATTCATCATCATGTTTAAATTTACCTGCCATATTTGCGGTACGTGGTGGCTCACTTTGCTCAGGTTTGCTTTCTGCAGGAAAAAGTTTCTGGAATTGCTCATATTGCTCTTTTGTCAGGTTAACAACATGATTTGATTCTGCCTCTGCACATGCTGCCTTTGGTCTCGCTTTTTCTCGTTTATTCTTCACATTCCACCATTCCGGGAAACCTATTATCTTGAAGCATCCATCTCGTGTGTGTCCATCCTTCCCACATTCCCCACAGTGAGCCACACTCTTTTCTTCTTTCTGGTTGACTCGGTTTGATGAACCACCTCGTTTCATTGAGGCTTGAAAAGCCATTGTTTCGTTCACCGGCTTTCTTCCTCCGACTATAGACCTTTGCTTCTCATCCTCGGCAACGAGATGATAAGCGTTTCCCAGAGAAGGAATTGGTTTGGTTGCTAGAATCTGAGTCCTAATGATGGAAAAATCCCTATCTAGGCCCATAAGGAACTCATAGAGTTGTTCTTTTTCTCTAAGTTCCCTGAGTGATTTTCCAATGTTACAAGTACAACCTTCACACTTGCATATTGGAATAGGCAGAAAAGACTTCATCTCGTCCCATAATCCACGCAACTTGGTGTAATAGGCAGACACGGTCATTCCTTCTTGTTTGGTGTTTGAGATCGCCTGCTTTAATTCATATGCACGTGGTGCACTTTCTTTTCCAAATCGTTCCTTAAGATCACTCCAGATTTCTGAAGCCGTAGTGGCATACTTCACACTTCCCCGGATCTCCTTCTCCATGGCTGTCGTGAGCCATCCCTTGATCATCGCGTCACATCGCATCCATGCCATTTGATTTGCATCACCGGCTTCTGGCCTTTTGATGGTTCCATCGATGAAACCCATCTTGTTTTTGGCGAACAAGAAGTTTTCCATCTCTTGGACCCAATCAAGGTAATTGTTGTCGGTTAATACATCGTTGACATGCATTTGCCTCGGATAATCAGATGGGTGAAGGTAGTATGGTGAATTGTGGTCTGGTTGTGTGACATCGGTTTTGGTGTTTTCTTTCTTTCCATCGTCTCCCATATCGGCAAGATGATGAAGAAGTGTTTAGGGTTTTGGTTTTGAGAAAGAGCGTGGTGCTCACTGCTCTGATACCATAAAGGTTTTGATCAAAGCTTTTGTGTATATTGTCACAAGATTGATACATCAATACAGGAGGTTTACAAGCCTAAATAGGCAAAACAGAGTACAGCAAAAAGGAAACTAATAAATGTGATAAATGCAAATTGGTTGTCAAGGGAATGGAGATATCGATGGATCTTAGATTGAGAGAAGATCAAGGAGAGTAATATATGCTCATATTTTCAATAGTTGATGGTGTCTTATGGAGTTGCATATGGAATGGTCAACCGAGTCCAATAGCTCAAGAGTTTTCTGGTTTCAGCGGCTACCTTACACTGATGAAAGATGTGATTGATTGTTTCCACCCCGTTTTGACATTGTCGAAACGTTGAACACATTAATTCTCGACATGAAAAAGTTAACTTTCTTGGGAACCATTTCGTTTCTATATTGGTGTCGATGGGAAGGCAGTGATGATCAATACACTTCCGAATTTGAGCAATGGAGAAGTCTGACTTGCCATTTAGATTCCATACCCACTTATCGTTGTCTTCACTTACCGCGCTGCTCGATAAGATGCTAAGAAGTTGTTTCACCTGATCAAAATCACGGCTAGTTCTTAAGGGCCTTCGCCAATTCCATTTCCAACCGATAGTCTGGCGTTGCTCACTAACAGAACAATGTTTTATCCAAATCAAGAGTTGCGAGTCTTGGGAATTTCTTAGCCAGCGCCTCATTTCCACACCATACATCTGTCCAAAACTTGGTTTGTAAACCATTCCCAACCTTGTGGCTAATAGTGTTGGGGCAAACAGCGGATTTAGCAAATAAGGATAAATAAGTTAACATGTAGATAATAAATGTTTTTCCATCACAATAAAAAATTATTAATGTCAATAATCAAAATGAAACAGAAAAATATACTATATTTATTCATATAATGATCGGATCAAGTTAAAATTAGTAAATTTAATCATTAATCACCATTGTTAAAAAAATTGATTAGTCATTAACAAATCTCATCAAACATAAGTACGTAGTGTTTGACTAAATATATTATAAGATAAAATAAAATAAAAAGACACATACACACATAAACATCATATCAAAGATGTGAACACCAAATAATAGAGTAATATTAATCAATGACCCGGCCACGAGGTTGAATTCTCGGCTTTGTGTTTGTTTGGGTTTTTTCCAAGAACTGGTGCATCTTGTTGGCCCGGGTTTTCATTCGGCTGGAATAATAGTTAGTTGTGGGCTTCGGCCCACGACAGTGGTTTTGGCAATTGAGTTATCCAAAAAGTCCAGATTTTGTATTTGTTGGCCGTTAAAAAAAAATTAATTAATTAAAAAAGTTATCTTAAAAAGTTTTACTTTTTGGTGAGCCATAATACATTATACACTCCCAAGTCCCAAGCGCGTGAACCCAACCATTCATACTTGGAAAAAGGCGTACACCATATGGAAACGACTTCTTCCATATATGACCAACGTATATATTTTGAATCCTTTATTACGATAACATATATATATATATACTAGAAAAATACCCGCGCGATGCGGCGGTTTTTAATTTTGAAGGCGAATATTTGTGTTGATTAACCTTGATATAAATTGAATAATTTGGAATAACTTTTGATGAATAGTCAAAAAAAAAAAAAACCCTACCATAATCTTAGTATTGCAATTGCTTCAATATTTATAATGTTTGCATTCCATTCCAATTTCTTCCATGAGCAATGTGGGATAAATTTACCCTTTCGCATTGATAAAAACATGAAAGTTATATTGTCCCACATTGATTCCAAGAAATTTTGTAACATCCATTCCATGTCTATATATATTCTTAATTTTTAAGACACGTTGTAAATGTTTTATAAAGTAGTATAGATATATATATATATATATAAAATAAAATAAAATAAAATAAAATTGATTTGTTGCATTAATGACTTACCATATTTATGTGTTCTTAAAATTTTCAAATTTTAAGACACATGTTAAATGATTTATATAGTAGTATAGATATGTATATATATATATGGTCACTTTTGTTTACATAAATTTTTTTTCTCAATAACTATGAGAACTTTTATATCACACATTTTTTAAGTTCATTCATATGTGAAAAATCATACGAGAACAAAAAACGATTGTTAAAAACATGTAAATTTACATATAACTTGATTTACATATAACTTGATATGTTCACATGTAAATATACTTCTAACAATCGATTGATGTCTCAATTTTGATTTATGCTCGCATTTTCACTTGTTAATCGCAGTTGTACAAATAAGTGTTAATAAACACAGTTTTAATATCATCATCTATACTACCATGTAAAAATTGTAGACCTTTGAAAGTTAGATAATTTGGATATGGGAAATACCCATATTACCTTTCTTACCACTTTTACACCATATATCTCTCATCTCCTGAAATATCTCCACTATCCCCTTTACATCAATTACCTTTACATCAATTACCTATATCACTCGCCGCCGCATTGCACAGATATTCCTCTAGTAATTAGTTAAACATTAATATAAACATAGTAAATTAATAAAGAAGATTATATGATAAAATTTACTTCCGACGATTAGATATAGGATTGGCATAAGCTTCTGAAAGCAGCCACTGTATTTGTTTTCATGTCTGGTTGTCTTTTTTTCTTAAAAAAAAAATTTAACTTTGCTGAATTGATTTCTTCCCCTAATGGAGTAATGGAGAGACGAAATTTATACTAGCCCCATTTTGGTCATTCATTATTTCATTTTTATATTATTGGTGTGACAAATAAAAGTTGTTGTTAAATGTAATTGTGATAAAAAGACATAAATTAATAGTGTATTTATAGGGTTTTGATGGATAAAAGAAAAAAAATCCCTCACTGTCGAGCCGGTGAGAGTCACCACTGACCGGATGATTACTGATGGGTAAATTTATTTTTTTTTCATCATTAAAAAGAAACAAAATTAAAATCATAGATGATATATAATTATTTCGATCAAATCCAACCCCTTAACTTGAACACGTTTGACATGTTACCTAGGCCTGCTTATAAATGTTAAATTGCTCACTTTACGAATTCTTGATTCTCTAACGGCTCTCTCTCTACATCTCTTTCTAGTTAGAGAATTTTCTCTTTAGATCTGAGATATAGATCTGAGATCGAGACTAAGCCGTCGAGAAATTTTTACAAGGGTGAAAGCCCTAGGCCGGAGGTCCTTCTGGAAGCAGCATCTCTACCTTTGGGTAGGGATAAGGCTGTCTACATCATACCTCTCTCAAACCCCGGCTCTTGCCGGGATTGAGTATTGTTGTTGTTGTTGTTGACCTTTACCAAAACGATTTTTGTTTTTTATATTTAAAACACACACATATACGTACAATCTAACCCGTCACAAAAATGTTAACACAAAAACGACAAACAGACCCGAAAAGAGTGGCCACCATAAATTATGGTGGCTCATCCTAAATTACCGCGAGGGCCGGCTCAACCTTTTTAATGGCTCTAGGCGAGATTAATTTTGGGGGTCTTTATTTAAAGTCTATAATAAATACCATTCTTTTTTATCCGGACATGAAACCGATAAAAATATAAAAAGTATATAAACGCCGGAGTTATTTTTATTTTTTTTATCAACTTTTTGTATCTTTAAAAAATATTAAAAATAAAGTTTATTTTCTTAGATTATTTAGAAGTAATCTCTTTAATCAAATCTTCATACTTAATTTCATGAGATAAATCTTTTTCAATTGACTCAATTGACAAAATAGTTAACTCACTTAATCTTTCTTGTAAAATTGTAGACTGTAAATAATTTTTGAAGAGTTTTAATTTAGAAAAATTTCTTTCGACGATAGCAACGCTAACAGAAGTAGTTCATATAGTTCATAACTCTACAAACAACATATGCATTTTAACTTTTAAATAGTAAATTAGAAAACCAAAAATATCTACACACAAAGGGGAATGATTGTTTTTTTAAATGCTCTAGTTTTAATTGTTAGTCTTTTAAATTCAAACAACTAAAATGTAAAAAAAATCCAATAATATTATCCGTCCAATATCACTAAAATATGAAGGCCCTAACAATTTGGGGGCCTTTGATTTTTTCCTAGCTCCACACAACTAAAGAGCCGGCCTTGATTACCGTGCCATCGTAAATTTACGGCTGACCAATGTAAATTTACCGCTAGACCCGACCAGTGGCGGTTCTATATATAGTGTAGGGGGGTCAATGGACCACCCTTACAAAAAAATTTTTTAACAGAACCCATATAGATTTTTAATGGAACCTCCTTAAAATTTGACAATGAACCCCTTTAGATTTGAGAAAAAGAAAAAAAAAAGTGTTGAGTCCTAATGTAATGTATAGATTTGGTGATGACAATCTGATAGGAAACACTTAGTAAATCTTTTGGTTATTGTAATCTGATCTGAGTCAAATTGATCTATATCTGATTGACCTATCTTATCTGTATCAGATTGACTTATCTGATCTGACTCAGATCACACTTCCATGTAATACTTAAAATATCCTTTGGAAGTCTGTATTCATGCCAAGCTGCATCAACATGTAAAAGCATTCAATCAAGTCGAAGATGAAGATTGAAGATAGAAGATCAAGATGTGTGTGGAAGACAGCTTGACCTTACA
>JAOXNX010077656.1:0-20895 GCA_028566075.1 Solidago caesia
AGTTAGAGTAAGTTACAAAATGTATAGATATAGGAGATGTATGTATAGATTAAGGTGCATATAAAAGGATGCTCAATTTTTTTTTGTACACAGAATTTACAATTTTAATACAAAACTTTCTCCCAAATCCTCTCTAAATTCTTGTTACCATTTATGTATTGATCATCACAAAATGTATAAATAAACCATCGACATCATCCAAGTTTTTGTTTAGTAAATCACTTGTTAAGTATAACCACACATATATTTATGTATTGATCATCACAAAATGTATAAATAAAGAGTTAATGAAATCGGTTTTAGAAATCAACCTTTTTAGACCGATTCCAAGCAAAAAGATTTGATTATCAACTCGTTTCCAAGCTTCCCAACCCAATCCTAGCTAGTTGGTTCTTGATTCTTCTCTAGTATTATTATTTCACTTGATTGCTTAAGTTTTAGCTTGAATCTTCCGTTGCATGTACCCAATTATAGCTTATTCAGGGCGGTTTTAGTATAGTATTAGGCAGGTCCTAGAACCTATCTTAGTTTTTAAAAAAAATTAGAGACGATATGATAATATTTTTGAGGACTTATATGTTAAAACTTAGTCAGGACCTACCTTATACTTTTATGAACAAAATATTTAAATGAATTTAAACCAAACCCATTAAATATTCGTGGTAGCTCATTAACCACTTAAAAACTAAATGACCATATAACACAAAGGAAAGCCCTTCCATCACATCCACAGTTAACAAAAGTTAAAATCAGAAAGAAAAAAAAATATTTTTTGCTTTCTGTTTGTACGGCTCGGAAGCGTGTCATATCGAAATACCTTCTAACTGGTCATTAATTCATTACTATATTTTATATTATATTATTACGAGGGTGAAGAGTATAAGGCTGTCATGTATCTAACTTAGGTATAGAACTCCCTCATATCTTATATATATATACCTATTATTATATATGTATACCTAGCTTAGGTCATTTATTTATTATACAACAAATATTAAAAAATTAGTATGTGAGGGGATTCTATACCTAGCTTGGGTACATGACAACCACACCTTCATTTTTCCCTATATATATATATATATATATATATATATTCACTTTTGCATATATATATATATTAACTAACTACTATACATATCTATATTATATTATATGATAAAAGTAAATATAAGGCTGTCTCATACCTAGAGACGGTATCAGAAAAAAATCTAAGAGGGGACAAAATTTAAAAATCTATAAGAAAAATTAAAAGCACATGAAAAACTTTAAAAATTTTTGACAAAATTTAAATTTCGAGGGAGGCATTGGCCCCTCTTGCCCCCCGTTTGGTACCGCCCTTGCTCATACTGGTGCAACTGGGTTTAGACCGTTCGACCCGTTCAACTAAATTGGTTTTTAAGTAGACCGCTCGACAAAAAAACCAGTCGGTTTTCGCGGTCGAACTGGTTGAACCGGTCATCACAAACCGATGGTTCAGTAAAATTAAATTAAAAAAAAAAGAAGTTGATTTTATTCCAAAAAGTCCAAAACTGGCAGATACTTTCATTTTCTTTTAGGGTCTCATACATACAGCAGGTGCTTTTGCATACAGGCTAGACAAGAAGGCAGACTGTGGTGCATCAAATTTGGGTGGCACTCATCTAAGCAGTAAGGATTTTGATAATCGAATGGTGGCACACTTTTGTTTCAAAATCCGATAGGAAATTAAATATGGGAAATATATTAGTAGGAATACCCAATTTGAAAGAAAAGCATTGGGGAGGATAAAGGTGGCTTGCGAGTTGCGAGAGAGCGAAGAGGATTCTCTCCTCAACAACTCGCACTTCCATAAATGATGTTTTTATTTGTCATTTCAAATTGAAAGTTATTAACTACAGATTGTCATATGTGAGAAATGGAAGTTTGAGTAATCAAACCGGTTGAACCGGTTCGACCAATTTTTCAGTTCGATTTAAAAACTGATTTTTAAAACATTCATAACTAGAAATTTTGAAAACTAAATCGAATGTTTTGGAATTCATAACTAAATTTTGAAAACTAAATTAATTTACATATTTTAACTTTGTATATAACAAAATCTCACTAAATCTTTAAATAATGTTATACTTTGTAGCCTTCAACTTGGGGAAAAAATCTCATTAATTTAAAATTTTCACCTTTTAATTAAAATCTTTTTAACATGTGATTAATAACTTTCTGTTCCATTAAATATTAAAACTAATATGTACTTAACAAAAATCGAAACACAACGTACGTTCATAACAAACTTTGATTTTTCAATAAAATCAAACTCAAATTTAACATAAATAAAGATATTATACTTAATAGTTTTCAACCTGAAAAAAAAATCTTATTAGTTAAAAATTTGCCACCATTAACTAGAATCATAAAATGTGTTACTAATAACATATTTTTATTTCATAATACATCATAACTAATTTAATTTATAATATACGTATACATCCTTTAACTTTACAAAATTTTAAACACAAATTATGTCCAAAATAAACTTTGGTTTCAAATGCAAATACAAAAATAAATTTTAACAAAATTCAAACTTATTTTAGTAAAAAGTTTAAAATATAGTAATTACATTAATATCAGTTATTTAAAATCTAATTAGTATGTTTAGTAAATTATGATATAACAATAACTATATATAATATTCTAACATGTAATCATTTAACAAGTAGTCATTTAATATGTAGTAGGACTAATCTAATTCATATAAAGTCAATGACGAAATATCAATCTATCTTTATAATATTTTTAAAATATAATGTCCTGTATTTGTCTGTATGTATGTATATGTCTAAAATATATATTTGAAAAAACTAGAGAGGTCACCACGCAATGCGAGGCGGTGTGGTGGTGGCGGCGACGACGACGAGTAATGTTGGTTATCGATTTATAAGGAGGTAGTGTAGTTATTTTAGGAGTTAAGATATAGATACTGTAAATTAATTCATTAAGGGTAATTCAGGTACACTAATGTTGAGTTGTCAAGGATAGTATATATATGGAAGGGTATTTTAGAGACATCAATTTATGATTTGAGATTTTGGAGAGGGGGACGGGTTCATTTGCGTTATATAGGAACTAAATGAGTACCCGCGCGATGCGATGACGACAATACACATCGTGTGAGGTGTCATGATTACGTTAATTTCAAACCAAACATTTGTGTAAAAAAAATGATAGCATAGTACCAACAAAGTATAAAAGATAATTTTCCAATGAATTAACAAAATTTATTACACTTTTTTATAATTAAAAATTATAAAATATAAGTTATAATAAACTAAATTTATAATTAAATAATGTAATTATATAAGAATGAAAGTTTGACTAAACGAATAAGAAAAATATAATTAATAAATTAATAAAGGTATTATAGGTATATCGAGTGAAGATATTTAAAATAGTTAGTAATGGTGAAGGGCATTTTGGGTATATCAATTCATCTTTTAAGAAATTGAGAGGGACAAAATGTTTTATAGAGTATTATAGAGATAGATAACAAAGGGTAGTGCTATTTTCCACCTAATAAGACAACCGACCGTACAACAAACAATGCATACCGTACAAGTATTTAATGCGTAAAAAGATAGAAATAGACAAATGGAATGTGGCAATAGAAAGGCACATAACAAAATATTCATTTCTCTTTTCGAATCGATCAAGTAATTATAAAAAAATAAGATACAGAAGAACCTATACATTGTAATTGTAAGTTGTAACTACAATAAATGACCACCCAGAAATAAGTTTCCTAGTGAGCAATAGTGATAGAAGCTAGGTGCCACGTGAATATAGGAGGCAATTCAAAGCGTAAATGTGACTTCAATGAAGGCCTTGTAATGTTCACACCAACATTCCAAGGGTTGTGTCACAATACTCCCAGTATCATATCACAACCATATAAGAAGGTTTGTAATTGTATTCCAAAAACTAAACCCAACAGTAATCCAATATCCAATCAAAAGAAAAGAAAAAAAAAAGCATTAAACTCCACACGACCCAAATGACCCCATCCTCAAGGTGGCGTCAACACAGCGACATTGGGCCGATTACACCACAACGAGTCAACGATGCGACTTTCGTAGTCGAAGGACACACGACGCCGACGACGCCATTGCGATTACAAACGCTCTAAGCGTAAAGGTACTACTACATGTTAGGGTTGTAGCCAAATTTTGGTATGAAAATTAGGCCTAAAATAAAAAAAATAGATTATTTATTTAAAAAAATACAATAAATCGTCATAATGGGATTCTAAATTACTAGGTATGCAATTAGACAAAGCATCTTAAATATTGGGGCCTTTAAAAGTAATTGTATATGACATTACACATCTTCGTCGACGACTCTGATACATATATACCTTTAAACATATTATTTTCTTTCTGATTCAAGAAATGTAAAATCGATTTCATCATATGGTCTAAAGTCTAAAAAATGTTAGGTACTTTCTTAAAATGTTTGTTTCTAATTATGTATTTTTCTTTTGTTCAATTGAATCATTGTACTCCAAATTTTAAAAAACTTGTGATATCTTTCTATCCAACTATATAAAGCATCAATTCACCATTCCTTTTCTTCAAAATACAGTTTTGAACTATCTAAAATACCCCTCTTCCTTTATTTATTATTTTAAAATCTTCACTAGATATACCTATAAGGCTATAATACATTTAATAAAACTAATCTACAACATCAATCCCTTAATACTTAAAATAACTACATTACCCCTTTTTACATCAATAACGTTTACATCAAAGCCTACATTACTCGCCGTCGCCGCAACCACTAGTCGCCACCACCACTAACCGTGGCCGCCACCACCAAACCGCCGCTACCACAGCCGCTGTCGCATCGCGCAGGCATTTTTCTAGTTTATATACAAACTTGCATGATTTTTAATAAAATTTGATTACTATTTTAAAGTTCATAAAAGCATACAATTAATAATCTAAATATTAACTTAAAAAAGTATGGTCAAAGTTTTAAAGCTAATTTATATATAAAAAACAAAAACACAAACTACATGATTAAAAATAAATATTTTAAAAAATAATATTGCAATTTGAAGACGTACTTCAACCTCTTCACATTTAAGTTGTTTTGTTTTATATAATCATGAAAAAGCCAAGCCATGACAAATACGGTCTTCAAAACTAGAACACATAGTCGTGGCAAACCCTTCCACCAAACACACACATACATACGCTAACACATCACTCTCTTTTCCTTTTCACTCCTAACTTTCTTAAATCTATTTACGTACTATAAATTTAATATCAACCATTTCCATAAACCCTAAATATTATACACATTTTAGCGATCTTTGTTCGAAAATGGGAAGAACGCCATGTTGTGACAAATTAGGGTTGAGGAAGGGACGGTGGACTAGCGAAGAAGACGCGATACTCGATAAATACATTCGAACCCACGGTGAAGGCTCTTGGATGTCCATACCAAAAAATGCAGGTACGTATGTAATGAACTTAAAGTTGCCTTATAAATATATAAAATCATGTTAACAATAGAATATTTTTACCTTTTTTTACATATTAACAACTAACTAACGTGTACGTATGCATATATAGGATTGTTGAGATGCGGAAAGAGTTGCAGACTGAGATGGATTAATTATTTGCGGTCCGACGTAAGGAGAGGTAATATTTCGAAGGAAGAGGAAAATCTCATAGTGAACCTACATGCAGCCTTAGGCAACAGGTTAGTACGTTATTAGATTAACATTTTATGATCATCCTATTAACTACGTATATATTTTTATGAATTTTGCTAAACATAGCCATAAACCCATTAATATTTTAATCTTTATCTTAATATATATTAAATGAAAGATAGTTCGCCTAAACTCAATTGACCGAGCTTCCAATTTATTAAATTCATGTTTTAGCTAATCATGAAAATCAAACAAATTACAATTAAACTATTGATTTACCAAAAATAAACATTGTAACATCAGTAAATAAATATAATAATTACAGACTTACAGCTAAGAAGCACGTGGGTGAGTGGGTCTACTGTCTAGTCGATCCACTTTGATTTACAAACAATCCAACACCAAATGGATCCTACTTGATTTTATAACAAGCCCAATCCAAAAAACACCCATTATCTTACATTCTTACCCATTCTATTTTCTTTATCACTAAGTCACTAACATATTAGTAACATATTATTTTAATATAATATAATATAATATAATAACATTATAAATTATTGTCACCGGTAAATTAAGGATACTTAAAGAATACTTTATATCGACAAAAATCTTTTGTCTTATTCAACGGGCAGGTTACATTAATTATATTGTCATAAATATATTTCACTAAATCTTTTAGTCGTGAATATGAATACACTATGTTATTCAACCACTTTATGGTATTTAACATGCATTATCCGCATAAAAACAATATAAAATCAAGTAAATTGTATACCACAATAGATGGATTGTTATTGAGAATTTAAGGTTTCGGGTTCAAATTTGGGTGTAAGCAAAATGCTATCCGGGATGGAGACAAAAGTTTTCCCGAAAATAACCGGGTTTCTTCCGGAGTTGGAGTTGAATATATGAAGAGATAATATCGCTGAGTTTAAATTTGTCATTTAAAAAAAATGTATGTTAATTTAAAGTTTTGTATTATATTAAAAGTGTGAATATAGATTAATGTTATTGTTATTTATAATTTTATAATCAGAAAAAATGTTTGGCTGAAAAAGTGATTATTTGTGTTTGAGAAAATGAAATTTTGAAAAACAGATAAAGACATGTTTTTTCAAAATGTAGTTTTAAAAACGCAAAATTTATTTTAAAAATACAACGCCAAACACCCCATTAGAGTTATAACATGCATCACACCTAATTGGCTAATTTTGTAGTTTATTATGTCACATAAATAATGATATAGAATAAATCTAATCAATCAAATAAACATAAACTAATAAACTAGAAATCCTAAAAATCGAAAACGATAAATTTGAATAAACCCTTAATAAGTTATAGAAAAACGATAAATCTCAATCAAACCTAAATAAATTATAGAAAAGAAAAAATAACTTATTTGTTTTAAAATACGGTTTTTTAGCGGTTTTGCCACTGTTGCGTACCGCCGGTTTTTTCCGGTTTTGCTCGGTTCAACCGGTTTTTTTTTTTTTTGAATTATTTTTATGTTGATATGTATACTTTAATGTTATTTTTTGTTATTTGTAAACTTTAAAACTTATATTTTGTTATGAAATACCTATTTGGTATTAGAAAAATCCTTTTAAAAAAATGAAGGTGCCGACAATGTTTTAAAAACCGGGTTGAACCGCTCGGTCGGACCGGTTCAACAGGCCTTTCCGGTCTTCGATGTTTTTTCTGGTTCAACCGGTTTTAAGATTTATTTTTTTTGAATTTTTTAAAAAATTATTTTATGATGTTGTGTATACTTTAATATTATTTTTGGTTGTTTGAGAATTTTAAAACTTATTTTTTTCATTATAAGTATTTGGTATTATTTTTGAATGGATTATAATTATATTTTTACTATTTTCATTTGATTGTAACAAGTTTAATAATAAAAAAAATATTTGAAAAACCCGACCGGTTCAACCGGCCAATCCAACCGGTTGCGCCGGATTATTTGGGTTGCTCAGTCCGCTTCAAAAATCAGGTTTTAAAACATTGGGCGTCGGGAATTGATACGTTGACCTCCAAAGATAGAGGCAATGAGAAGACCAAATATATATAGATATTTCAGTCCGCTTCAAAAATCTGGTTTTAAACTTGGGAATCGATACCTTGACCTCCAAAGATGGTGGCAATGAGAAGACCAAATATTATATACTCGTAGATATTAGATAAGATAAGCAACAGGAAACTTTCGGACCTTATGAACACTAACTCTCAAACCTTTTTAAATATACGAAAAATATATAATGGAAAAAGTGGATATGGAGTTATTCACATCTAAGCTTAGATATAGAATTCCTCACAAAACAATTTTTTAATATTTGTTTTCAAAATTATAAATGATTTGGGCACCATGTTTTTTATAGATTAAAATAATATGATGTGAGGAGTTTCACATATGTTTGACAACCTCATATTCACTTTCCCCATATATAATATATAATATATTATAAAATATATTATAATATAATATAATATAATAGAAAAATCTATACTTATAAGTGATATTTTTCTTGGGCCAGGTGGTCTTTGATTGCTTCCCAATTGCCTGGGAGAACAGACAACGATATCAAAAACTACTGGAACTCTCACCTTCGTCGGAAAATTATCCCATCAAGACGACCATCAAATCCGCCGACAATCATCATCATTCCACCACCTGTCAACAAACGTAAAGGAAGAACCAGCCGGTCCAACATGAAGGTCAATAAAACTCATAGAGCATCATCTATTAAAATTGTCCATAATAAGGTGGTTCCATCATATGACCAACTTACTAGACAACGAACGAAGTCAATCAACGACACAATGCCTTTCGTAGAAAAGGAGATAACGCCTTTGATAGAAAAGGAGACTGACCATTCGATAAATCCTTGCCATTACTTAGATTGTGAGCAAATAACGAAAATATGTCGGGATGAGAAAGACACAAATGAGGTGGTTAATGATGATGACATGCTACGTTTTATTGATATGATGGAGCAGGAGAAGTTAATGAATCCGAATGGTGGGGATGAATTATTGATGGATGTTGAGCCAAAGGGTGCAGTTGGAGGAAAGGAAATAAAAGAAATTGTAAGTCAAGAAGTGGACGTTGGTGCTACAAGCTCATCGACGACCGATTCGTGTAACTTAGGTGATTGGAACTGGGATTTTGATCTTGAAGATAGTGTATTAGGATTAGGGAGTGGGGAAGAAGAATTAGATAACATATTGTCATGGCAATGGAAGAGTACTACAACTGATAATATTGTCATGGCAATGGAAGAGTACTACAACTGATAATGAGAGTATTTTAGATTTAGAGGCATGGCTTCTATCCTAATTAATCAGTGGTCTCTTTTCTCTTCATGTATGGATCATGTAATATAGATAGTATAGTTTAGGACATATCAGTTAGACGGTAGTCACGATACATATTTGTCATATGATATGAGATAATCTTTGTAATGTTCAAAGTTAAAAGAAATATATGGAATAACTCGTGTTGGTACTTGGTACTATATTTGCATGCCACTACAAGAAAACCGGTCTTTGGCGACGCCTTTTGTCATCTCCGTAGGACACAAATGTCGTCGCCGAAACCTTTGGCAACGACATTAATTTAGCGACGATATTGATGGTCGTCGCTGAATCTTCGTGACCTAATGTTTTTGGGGACGATTTTAGCGACGATATGTTGTGGGTCCCACGTTCAATATTAAAAAAGGGAAAAGAAATTGTGAAATTGGCGGCGACTTCGACGGTGACAAAGTCGTCTCCGAATAAAATTCATTTTCTCTCCAAAATTTAATTCAAAAAGAAATTGGAAATTTTTTGACGACATTAGCGACCACATTGAAAAATTGACTTTCAAAGTCAAAAAGAAGATTATTTTGTCATTTAGTGAAACTTTCGTCGCCAAAGACCCAAATTCTTGTAGTGTGTGTGGGACATTCAATTTATTTCGTGGAATGAAAAATAAGTGAAGATGTTGTCATTTGTACGTATGAGATGTCAATGATACTCTTTCTTCTATATATATATATATAAACATAACATAAACATCTTATAATTATTTTAATGATGACATGTGTTATTTTTATAAACCTTTATATATATATCCTCGACCAATTTTTAGGAGATTATATATATATTAAAATGAATTCGTGAATTTTCGTGCAAACTACAGTAACATGCTTTTCAAATATATTCTTGCTTTTCAAATATATCCCCCCTTTTTTTTTTTTTTAAATTTTAAAATATCATTTTAACTAAGTTTTTTTTAGTTTCAGAGTGTGACCAATAAAATGCAACATATATAAGTCTTGCGATTTGGTCAACATGTTACGAGTTTGACTTTTTTGGTCAACATGCACGCCTAATTGCGACATAGTTAACACGTTGTTTGTTAAAGAAGTGACAAAAGGGATGAAAAGAGAAAAACGCAGAATAAATGATGTAACCCTTTTTTCGCCTTTAACAATTAATCCAAGTTTTAAGAACACAACGTAAAATTTATGCAGTATATATGTTAGATTGTTGAAGTTTTAAGTATTCTAATCACAGACCAAAATTCCACTTTGATTGATATTTTGATAAAAGAAAAGAAAAGATAATAAACAAGGAGGGGAAAATAAGACCTTAGTATTATCGGGATAGTGTAAGAGTAAGAGTAGAAATAGAAGCTGTTAAAAAAAAAAATTACTTAAAAAACATACATTCGCGACAAGTATTCAGGTGGATTCGCCGATGAGTGGATTATAGAAACGAAAGTTTTGTTTGGTTGTTACAAGATAGCGAAAAAAGGAAAGAAAGTTAGTTCAACAAATAAACTACTCTTCTTTCGGGAAAAAAAAATACTATATGAATCAAGTATATTGTCTTCAAACACATGTTCTGTTTTGTCTAAAAGAAAACATGGAAACTATTATGTCACTTAACAAACGCTTCTTAACGTTTTCGATGTTAGTAAATGTGTTACATGTCGTTGGTTTAATTACACTTGTACGAGGTACTAGTGTTAGCTTTAGTACACACCTCATCCATCGCGATTCGCCAACATCTCCCTTTTATGATCCTTCCCTCACCCTTTCACGACGAGTGGTTATTGCCTTGAATCGCTCTTTTGATCGTGCTAGGTTTTTCAGTTCCTTGCTTTCTGGCATGACTGATGTATATCCCAGCACTGAAATGGCTAATTATCTGATGAGGATATCGATTGGCACTCCACCTCAAGAAATCATAGGCGTCGTTGATACAGGGAGTAGCTTAATATGGACACAATGTGAACCTTGTTCTAATTGTTTCGACCAAAACTCTCCAATTTATGATCCCAGGGCTTCCTCGACTTATAACACAACAACGTGTGATTCAACGACATGTATGTTGGTTCCTATGAGATCTTGTGTCACGTCACACAACACTTGTTTGTATCTAGTTGCGTATGGAGATCTATCATTTAGTTCTGGGGAGCTAGCAACCGATACATTCACAATGAATTCCACTACTCATGATATATTGTTCGTTTTTAAAGATATGGTTTTTGGGTGCGGACATAGAAATGGTGGAATGTTTAGCGACGATCAGAGTGGCATAATAGGACTTGGAAGGGGCCCTTTTTCATTCATTACACAAATCGGGTCTTCAATTAATGGCAAGTTTTCGTATTGTCTCGTGCAAATGTTTACTCACGTAGAAAGGTCAAGTAAAATCTACTTTGGTGATGTTGCCACGGTTTCTGGAGATGGGGTTGTTTCAACCCCAATTCTTTCAGGATACCCGGATAGGTTTTACTACCTAAACTTTGAAGGCATAACAGTAGGAGGTCAGCGTGTCGAGTTCTATACACAAAATTCTACTTCCGTGGAGGGTAACATGATCATCGACTCAGGAACATCGCTAACACTAGTTCCTGAAGAGTTCTACAACCGGCTACAATTGGCAGTAAGACGTTCAATGGAGGATATCGAACCTGTTAGTCCCAACGAACAAATTAGTAACTTAAGCTTGTGTTACAACCCACAAGAAGTGATGGATTTTCCGAATATGGTGGCTCATTTCGATGGGGCAGATTTGGAATTGGATCCAATGAACACCTTCGTCCGAATTAGCGATGAATCAATTTGCTTGGCTTTTGCTCCTGTAGATGATGGTGTCGCCATTTACGGGAATATAGCACAAATGAATTTCTTAGTAGGCTATGATCTTTATAAGAATACGGTTTCGTTTAAACGCACTGATTGTACGATGTTATAATCATTGTATGTCGCAAAAATAAATTCGAAAGATTATTGGAATGAAACGAAACAATATTACATAGAAATATTTCTCCAAAGCTATGGATTTATATATATTTTTATCAATTTTTTTTTAATAACTACATAAAATAGAAACCAACTTTGATCGAATTCATATAATTAACAATGTCTCCAAAGCTATGGATTTATATATATTGGCCATTATGGTAGATGAAGATCGTTTGAGTGGGGGGTCGGTGATGGGAAAAGCCGGTTTGAGCTAGGGTCATGTCGTGCTCTTTTTGGGGGGTCAGACGGTTTCAGGAGTAAGGTGGTTGGATGTTAAACCATCCACGGATTCGACTAAAGGCGGGGATGCCAATTCTATGTTTAAAAGGCTTACGGATGCTGAGTTGGCTGATAAACGCGCCAAGGGGTTATGTTTTCGTTGTGATGGTAATTTTGGGCCAGGTCACCGTTGTCCGGAAAAGAGCTTGTGATGTTTACAATTTGCTTATTGTTGCGGACAAAGCGGATGAGTCGGACGAGGATGAGATGGACGGTCCACCCAAACCTTGGAATCCTGGTCTTAAGATTGATTGAAATATCGTTTTGAATCCACACCCTGGAGGGCAAGGTCTGTTTTGGGGAGGGGAGTATTGATACGAACAAGATATTATAAGATATCTTTAGTAAATACAATATTTTCATAATAATAATAATAATAATAATAAAACTAATATTATTTATTACTAACTTATTAATAATATCATTCCAGCAGATCTATATCATTATTCCGGCCCCCAAAACCTTTTTTTTTAATCCCGTATCCCATATTTTGGTGTGCGCCTTTTGTGGATCATAGTAATGCAACATAACATGCACTACAACATTTTTCCAAGAGTGTTCATCAACTCCTTCATATCTTTTGTCAATCATAAACACATGTTTTGGCCTATGGTCTCTTTTGCAAATTAATTTATTTCCATGGCTGCTTGTTGATTTCATTTAACTTTGTATCATCAACCTCATCTCTTCTTCTAAAAATAGATTTTGTGTGTTCTTTGAGTTTCCACGCAGAAACATCTTTGCCTCTCGAATTCGCCGACTCCTTTAAAAAGTTTATGAGTTCATCAGGTAGCCTATTGTCTTCAGCTTGTTGCTTAGCATAATCATCTTCCAATTCTGCCTTCAATTCTGCCAGCCCATAATGCAACCTGCCTTCCAATCCTTGAAACTGAGCATCTACATTAACTTGGGATCGAGGAAAATCAGTCTTCAAATTTGCATCCCTCATAACTTCAATCTTCTTGTTCAGAGGTGAAACAGATTGCAACGCCTTCTCAATTCTATCCTCCATCTTGCATGCCTTCGTTTCAGTTGGGAAGACAACTTGTAGTGGTTGGACATCAAGGACAAGTCCAGTCACATGAATACCACTAGCACTCCCAATGGGTACTTCATCAGTTTGAAGTCCACTGGTGGTGCTTTCTGATCCCACTGGTGGTGTGGCATCAGTTTTATTCCTTTTGGCAAGAGGAATAACTTGCAACATTTCTTCAGAAATGGGGACTTCAGTATCATAAATTTAGATACCACTGAAGTCCTTTATTCATTCTGGATCAAACTTCCCTGATGTTTCAATATCAAAATCATTTTGCCATCTTCAACATTCTTTTCTTCCACTATGGTTGAGATTAAATCTCTTACTTGATATTTGTTATTTGATAATCTAGATCAATAAATGATTAAATAATAATAATAATAATAATAAAAACTTAAACACAAAAAAAAAAGATATCTTTAATTGACATGGAGATGATGGCACATATTACTGAGAGAGAGGTCCGTCACAAGGGATAGACAAACTTGTGTGCGGTGGTAATGGTGGAGGGGACCTGGGAGATGGTGTGGTTGCTGCATGGTGGTGGTGGGAGTATTAGTGATGACATTTTGGAGTAAAATTATTGAGAGGTAGGTGAGATTTAGATGTATCCAATTGTCAAAGAAGAAGATAAAAGAGATATATTAAAGAATGAGAGAGATCGGAGCTTTTAAATTTTTTGGGAGTTTAATGGAGGGATAAGACTTTTTGGTGGACGTTTTTGTTACAGGATTTTTACACGGTTCTTATAATTAACTGTATCAAAAATTCCGAATACATTTTTTTTACACGTTTAAATATTTACAACCGTGTCAAAAAACCCGAAAATCTTACAATGTCGATCCTAATGCTACAGTTGCTATACCCAGTTTTGTAGTAGTGTTAGTTTGGTAGGTACATAATAAAACTGAGTTTTCGTAAGAATATTTACCTGGTCACTCCTATTCCCCAACTTCACCGTTTTCGGTTCCCACCTTTCAGCAAGTTCTTCGTGGATGTCTCATATATCCATCAGTATACTTTGCTAAACTATTTCCATTCTTTGTTCAGATCTCAACATCTCCTTTTGGCTCAATAATTTGTTATATTAGTGTTGTCGATAAAATTTTCTTTTTTTTTATGAATTTGGAATGACAACTAAAGAATGGGTTGTGTTGACAATGATCATTTTGATGGATCTCACTGAGCAGATAGTGTCACCAAGTATGATAACTTTTTTTTGAAAATTCAACTTCATTATAACACAACGGCCAACTATCTCCAAGGCGGAAATAGCGACCCAAGAAACAACCAACATACATCAAATCAAATTTACACCACTTATCCCATCCCGCCGTGTCTTTTTTTAATCTATACCTATACCATAAGAAACCCAACACTATGACGTCGGAACCAAGTATGATAACTGCAAATATAAAATAAATATGTCATTCAAGAACTCAGGAAAGAAGTTTCATTCAATGCATCAGAATTTAACTTGAATACCAGAAAAACAGATTTCAAATGCATGTGATTAAGAATGGCGGTGAATAGCAGCAACAAAACATGTAGACTTTGATTATAGACGGGCATAAAACATATGCAGAAACCGACATCCGCCTCAGATCCGTACTTACAAGCAAAAACAGTGACCAGTAGCAAATATGACCAGCAATAGCAATAGCAGCATAAAAAAAAACCACGATTTAGTGTATCAAACAGTAGCAAAAAGGAATCCCTTTGGCCCACATGAAGACCAAAGTCCAAAACACCATCTGAAACATGATATTAAGAAGACCAGCTGCCACCAACCAATCTTGCCACTTGAACCAAACTAAATAAGACTGGAAATGTACAAACGTAAAGGAGGGGGGATTTCAGCTTCAAGGAAGAAATTCTCCGGGTACCTTTGCTCCGATTTTGTTAAATGCGGCCACAAGAAGCTTCCTGCATAAAGCCAGATCATCCTTCAACATAACTGAGTAGGTCCACCTGCTATATGTCACCATTACATTGCGTACACGATTGCGAAAATGCCCGACAACAAAGTCCTGGAAGCTCTGATTGCATCATAAAACATCTCATTAGATAAAGCACACAATAAACGACTACAGGTAATTAAATCATGTCAAACTCTTACCTCTGGTGGTTTGTTCATGACATGCACCATTGTTACGAGTGATTTAACAACAGTGTTCTGATTGTAACATGCCGAATAATGTTTTCCATAAGCAGATCCTCTCATGATTGCATAGGTAAGGTCGTTGTATATAGGGTTTGTTGTCAACATCTGGTTCTGTATGAAAACTAGAAGCTCAAGAATATTTGAAGTGCCTGGAACCCACATCGTCTCCTGGCCGCCAATTGTTTTGGGTAGTCTCATGTCAACTAGACCACACTTGCAGAAATTCGGATTGATACAAAAACCAACAGAGTGATAATGTACAAGCTGAAACAAAAATATAAAATAAAAATTAAATAATCATTCATTGAATATAACATAGACAGAGACAAAATATATAGAGTAAATTTCAGATTTTCTCCTCACTAAACCATATATATTTGGGTAAAAGGATACCCTGGTTCAATTTAACAAAACCATATATATATATATATATATATATATCAAATATATATATCAAATATACCCGACTCAAATTAAAAATATCAAATATCCCCGTCCTAAAATAAAAATATCAAAAAATCCCCAAAACACTATTTTAATTACAATGACTTAATCTCAAATATCACTAATCATTATTCTTTAAATCATATAATGACCACAATACCCTCTTAATGGCGACAAACATTCCCGCTAATTCTCATGACATAAATGACAGATCCCACCTCCCGCCTCCCGGTAACATTCTCTAATAAAATCACCACTTCTTTCACAATTAAAGTAGTTATATGGTAATACTTTTGGACATTGGCTATCACTTCTGCTAAAAGTATGTATTTGATTTAATACAAAGATTAAAAGTTTAAAGGAACTTGATTTTGGATATATATATTTTTTTGCCCCTGTATAGATGGCAGATGTTGAGGCGACAAGGGAACATGTAGGCAAATCTAACTTCTATGCTTCGTGTGGAAGCTTTCATGACGCTTTGTGTGCTTGTTGCTAACGTAAGTTATAAGCGTATTTAAAATTGTTTTGCTCTTTGAATGATTAACTGTTCATGGTATATCTATAGTTTCTATAATATAATATAATGTTATTTCATGTATTAAAGATTGTTGTTGCAGGGTGGTACAGCTGATCAACTAGCTTTCTTTTACCTGGCGGCGTTAGTCGAATTGGAAAAGTGTTGAATGTATCGAAAACAATGATTAGTGGGGAGGCTGCAGGAAGTATGGAAGCCAGGGACCAAGCACTTAGATTCTTGGCTGAGTTACGTAATTTAAAGACGATAGTTAATGATTTTTGTTGCTGATGTATAGTCTGCTTATTTCTGTTTCTGATGTGTAGTATGCTTCTTCCACACAAAAAAGGCCGAAAGGGTATACTGGTCATTACAAAATTTAAAGACAATAGTTAATGAATTTTGAGATTTAATGATAGTTAAAATAGTGATTTGGGGATATGTGATATTTTTATATTTAGGAAGCGAATATTTGATATTTTTATATTTAGGATGGGGATAATTGATATTTTTAATTTTAGTCGGGTATATTTGATATATATATAAATATGTTTAGTAAGGGGAAATATGAAATTCACTCTAATATATATAGAAGATCAAGTAGATAATAGAAGAGAATGATGATATACCGGCGGGCTAGAAGGATAGTTGCTTGGTAAGAACAAATCAAAGAAAAAGAGACCATCACGGTAAGGAGTCCCTTGTGGTCCGATAATTACAGCTCTTAAAAGATTCATCCTTGATTCATCAACCCTCACAAATATGGTCTCTGCAACAAACAAATTAATGTAAGTTCATATTCCTAATCTTTATCAAACAGTGGTCATAATAAATTGACAGTGGCATTACCAGGCAAATGTTTCTCAAGAATCGTCCAATCTTTATGTATCATATCAGCCCACTCTTTGGATGGCTGAAAAATATCACATACATATGTATGAAAGGCAACACTACTACTTTATTAAGGAAATAATCCAACGGAAACACAACACACTTACCTGGTTCAATGCAGAACTCTCTCTGGAAAAAAAGTGATCAGAAATCTCTGTGACATAATCAAACTTCCTGAAGTTTTCAAAGCTTTTCAGAACGTCATCTTCTTCATTAGCTAGTCCCAGTGCCATTGGGCTACTATCCACGAGTTGCTGCCGGTGGGTTACTAACACATCTTCCATAGAGAAAATACCAACATGTGACCTTCGGTTCATCAGCAGAATCTTATTAATCAGTAAGTACTCAACCTTGGACTCCTTGCTCGGTGCACGACTAGAAATGTTTAAAAGAATGTCCTAAAGAGCCATTGAGCAAGAGAAGCTTTGTTAAAACGGAAAGTGGCAGAGTGGTAGAGATTATTGGATTTCAGATAATTTAATTTAAAACCTCGGTTCTCCTTGGACCCGTGACATACAAAGGTTGCCCTTTGTCGACTTCTGCTCCGGCACTGACCAGAACCTTAGTGATCACACAATCAAAAGAGGCTCTGATGGTAAATCGAGCATGAGGAGGGTATATGTCAATGTCCGGTACCTTGTTACAAATAAACACACGAGACGAGAGAGTTAAACTGGATACCAAAAGACAATTTAATTTTGAGACATGGAATGGAGAGAAAGAAAGAAATCTAACCTTTCCATCTTTTTGTTCACTGCATCATTAGGTTCAAAAATGACAAATTCTAAGGTTGTGTTTAGTTACATAATACTTTTTCTAATTTTCCATTTTTACTTTTCAAGAAAACTGAAGGAGTTTTTTTTTTTTGTTAATCTATAGAAAACTGTCGAAAATTATGAAAACATGTTTAATGTGGAATCTGGAGAACATGTGAAGTTTTCCATTTCTGTTCAATAAAAAAAATATATGAAATCTGGACCCATGAAATACCTTGTTCTTTTCATTCACTGTGGCACTGATGTCTTCAAACACCTGACAAATTTGAACTGGTCAAATAAGGACAAAATAACACATCCTAGTAAACATGTATAAGGCCTCTCCCTATAGCAAGTCTTCATGGCGTCTTGGCCACGTCCTCCGAAGACCTTATAGGCACCACCACATTTTCATGGAGTCGTGGAGGTCTGGTGAAGACGATGTTAACAAAGGGAAGGTGGGCTTTCTTTTCTTTTCTTTTTTATATGTGTGTGTGGTATATATGTGTGGGTATGGTATAATAATAAAATATTTGAGGATGAGGTCAAGAAGAGGGCTTATTGGTATGGGGTGTTCTTGGGGAGGAAGGGGTGATGTGGTGCTAATGTGGCAGTGGAAGAATAACGGGGGAGACAGAGCCCGGGGGGGGTTGTTCATTATAGTGAGAGGCCTAAGCATGGAATCCAATACCCCACGAAAGAAAATCGAAAACAGTAAAGGAAAAAAAAATACTTATACCTTCTTCATTAAGTTTAGTGCAACAATGAAATCTTCATCAACCTGAAAACCATAATACCATCCTAGGATCAGAGGACGATAAAACAAGATACAAGTGTTACGAGAATTCAATACCTTGCCCTCTTTCTCTGTTGGATTACTGGTTTCTTTGACAACAACCACCTGACGAATTTTAAGCTATCAAATAACCACAAAATAACACATCCTATGCGTGACATAAAAAGGAACGAAGAGAAGAAAGGAAGATATACCTTCCTCTCCTTTTTTGCTGCAGGATTGATATCTTCCTCAACCTAATAGAATGTAAAAGATTAAATAACGACACCAGCAAAATAGAACACACCCAGAAGGATACGAGAATCAATATACACGTCGAAAGGGAATTTAACACAAACTTAAGTAAATCAGGAACATAGCAAGGAAAGAAAGAAAGAAAGATTACCTTCCTCTTTTTATGTGCAGCATCATTGATGCCTTCATTAACCTGACATAATATAAGTGATCAAATAAGACGAGAAAACAAATATTGCAGTATATTAAATCCAACTACATTGACATGCATTTAAAAATGATGATATTAAGCAGAAAGACTAACAGGGGTTGGCACATTTGAAGGTGAAGCACTATTCTCTTCAGTTAAATAAAGATATTCTTGAGCTTCCTTTGCACCAATTTTGTCAAAAGCTTTTACCAGGGGCTTGATGCATGAAGTGACATCCTTCTTGAACTTGATTGAGGGTGCATGATTGCTGTCACTGACAAGACACCCGACTTCTTGCTGACCTTCAATATAACCCTTGCATGCCATTAGGATATCATGTACACGCGTGTAAAAATGCCCAAGCACCAAATCCTCAAAGTTCTGTCTATGTGCATCACACCGACAAACATCTCATTATTAGTTAACCATACAAAAACATAAATTAATAATCAAAATTCTTGCCTTGGGTGGTTTGTTCATCGTATAGACCATTGTCTTGAGTGACTTGACGACAATATTCTCGTTGAATAGGAAGGACTTCCTTTCTTGAATGAGACTTATCGTCGACCTTGCAGTTCCAAGTATGTTAAAATAAGGCGTTGCATTCAAAATCAGATCCTGTATGGAGACCAGGAGTTGGAGCATATTAGAAGTGCCAGGAATCCACATATGTTCCTGTCTGGCAAGTTCATTACACAGGACCAAGCGAACATCACCACACTTGTTCAGATGTGGACTGATACCAGGAACACCAGAGTGATAGCGCACAAGCTGTTAATAAAAAAGAAAGAAAAAAATTTAAATAAATTGTTAAACTAAGCGAATATATGTATGTATATATATGTACATGGATTTTAAGATGCAACGGATAAAAGAAGACATACTGGGGGACTATCAGGATAGTTTATTGGGAAGCACACATCAAAGAAGAAGAGACCATCATGATAAGGAGTCCCTTTCTGTCCGAGAATTGCTGCTTTTAAAATATCAAGCCTTGATTCATAAACCCTCACAAAGATTGTGTCTGTCGAGATTAAAAATAAAAAGTTGGTAGATGTAAAAAAACAGAAGGGAAAAAACAGAATGAATGGGGCAAGGTGGTGAATTACCAGGCAAACGTTCCATAAGGATCCTCCTGTCTTCTTGTATCTTGTTAACCCAGTCAATTGGTGGCTGGAAAAGATCATAAATAATAAATGAATGAAAAGGTCAAGAGTTGTTAAACATATGCATAAATGATTAATGAATGGAAAAGCGACCTGTTGTGTTTCAGGAGAAGACTGTGCTGAAAAAAGATGGTCGGAATAGTCGACAACAGTATCAAACTGCTTGAAGTTTAAAAGAAGTTGAGAAGCATCCACATTGTGGTGGAGAATCCTTGTTGGCATTGGGGGAGTGTTGTCAACGACGGTAGCAGACAGATGCTGCTGGCACTGCTCGAGACTCTCCTTAATCTGTCTTTTGAGGTAGCCGGGCAATGGTGAAAAGGGGGACAGAGGTGTAGTTGGAATTGGAGGAAGGGGACGATACAAGACAAACAAAGGGTCCCCTTTTTTGACGCTGGTATCATCCTTGACGAGAACCTCAACGACCTT
>JAOXNX010077690.1:0-10018 GCA_028566075.1 Solidago caesia
ATTAATCAAAATATATAACTTAAAAAAATAAGAATCAAACCTTTTTGAATAGCAGAGGAATCCATAGTAAACCTAAAATTGATAACAAAAAATATTAAAAGTCAGGAAAAAAACCAATTGGATACAAAAGAATTAGAAGACATGAAAAAAAATAATTCAAATTGATATAGAAAAAGAATGATATACCGTGTGTTTTTTTTAGAGAAGATAGTTGTGTGGAAAATTATAGGAATAAAAATAATGAATAATGATAAGAATTGTGATTGTGAACCGTATATATAATAAGTTGTTTAGAGATATTTAAGGATAGTAGATAAGTTGTAAATTTAAAATGATTTGAATTGATGGAAAGATTAATTAAATTTATTTATAAAAAAAAAGAAGAACGTGTATAGTAGATAAGTTTAGGAGGGAAAATAACTTCAGGGAGGACCCTCATAGTGCCAGGTGTAGAAAAAGCCCCCTCTTTTAGTTATAGGATAGATATATGTCATCAGTTTCAACACTTTCTTTCTTTTTATGCGACATAATCTTGACTTGACCATATCTTGCTTTTTATAGTTCTTGTTAGCATTGAGATTTGCGACTCAATTATCAAATTCGGTGAGGTGTGCTTTGGATTTTGTGGGTGGGTCGATAACTGTCATTAATAGTAAGTTATGTTATGTATACAGCATTTTAGTCGGATGATATGATGGACCTTTTAAGCGGGTCAGCTGCACAGCTCCACCACCCTGAAAACCTCAAGACATTTGGTCCATATGATGTACGTGTATCTAAGATACATCTTTACATTAAGTTTTAAGCACGACACGAAAGTGTGTCTGTGTCATTTTAATAATCCATGTTCGGAAATTGAATAATTATTTCTTCCCGTTCCATAATAATCGTCCACAAACATAAAAACAATTTGTCGTTCCATAATAATCGTCCACAAACATAAAAACAATTTGTTTTATAATAGATGTAATTAATGAAACTTTTTAATGATTAATTGTAAGTTTTGTCCTTACATTTAATACACAATTAATTAACTTGATAAATAATAATAAATGTTAATTAATGAAAAATACTAGACTCGTGCTCGCACGATGCGGCGAAGATGATAGTAGCGGCGGCAGTGTAATGGTGGTGGCGGTGACGGGTGGTGGTGGCGATGACTAATGTTCGTAGCGGCGGCGACGATGGTGTGGTTATTGATGTAAAGGAAATTGATGTAAAAGGGGTAGTGTAGTTATTTTAGGAGTTAAGGATAAATATTGTAAATTATTTCATTAAGGATAGTTTATGTATATCGGTTAATTATAAATTAAAAAAAAAAACTTTTGAAAAAGGGGAGACATTTTGGGTATTTCAAAGGCTAAAATTTGAAAAAGGGAGGGGTTGAAATGCTTTAATAAGGACTAGATGGATGCCCGCTCGATGCGACAGCAATGGTGGTAGCGGCGACGGGTGGTGGTGGTGGTGGCGACAACGAGTAGTGTAGGTTATTGATATAAAGGTAATTGATGTAAAAGAGGTTAGTGTAGTTATTTAAGAGTTGAGGGATAAATGTTGTAAAATAAATTATTAAAGGTATTTTGGGTATTCAATAGGCTCATGGTTAATGTGAATTAATTTAGTACGAGTATATTAGGTATTTTAAAGGCTGAAAGTTGAAAAGGAAAGCATGCATTTGCTTTATACTAGACGAATGTCAGCGCGATGCGGCGGTGTGGTGGTGGCGGCAACGGGTGGTGGTGGTTGCGGCGACGAGTAGTGTAGGCCATATGTAAAAGTTATTGATGTAAAAGAGGGTGGTGTATTTATTTTAGGAGTTAAGAGATAGATGTTGTAAATTAATTTCATTAAGGGTATTATAGGTATATCAAGTGGAGATTTTAAAATAATAAATAAAAGAAAGTGGTATTTTGGGTAGTTTAAAGTTGTAATTTGAGAAAAGGAGGAGGGGTTGATGCTTTATATAGTAATATAGATAACAAAATGGTATATATAAAGAAACGGAGGAAAATAATCACAACCAAATGTTAAAAAAAAGTCGAGGGTAAGAATTGTAAAGTTATAAAGTACGGGGTGAGAAAGAAAACAAACAAACCAAAGTAAAATCATGCGAAAGTAAAACCATAAATGTGTGAAAGTTGTTTGATGAAAACATGAGAACAAATAATTTTGATGTCAAAAAACTGAAAATGAAAACTTTGATAGGGCATAAAAATTAAAATGTAAAAACTTTAAAGGGTTAAAATGAAAAAAAAAAACCAAAAAAAAAACAAAAAACACTATTCAATAAATAGTGATTATGTGAGGGATATACAATTTGCTAATTAATATATATATAATATAATATCACCTTAAAACACGCATAGTTTACATTCTTAGAAGATTATTGAGAGTAATATTTTCCTTTTTACTTGACCAAAATGGCTTTGGCTTAAATTGTTTGTACTACAATACGAAAACAACAACAACAACAGTACCCAATCCCTGCCGAAGCGGGATATAGGGGAGGTAAGATGTAGACAGTCTTTCCTCTACCCAATGGTAAAGAGACTGCTTTCATAAGCACCTCCGGCCAAAAGGAGAAGAACAGTAAAGTAAAGTAAAGTATAAAAGGTAAGGAAATCATAAATTGTTTGTACTACAATCTTAACCCAAAACCCAATCATTATTTTCTTTTCAAGTAAATTTTTTATTTTATTTCGTTTTGAAATCTTAAAATATTCTCTCCAGTTTAACCTCATATAATGATATAATATAATAATTACAAAAATATATGTTTCAAATATTGATTATTCAGTTATATCAAATAAAGGAATCATTTCACTTTTCTTTATTGCATTTTCTTTCCATTCTTTCCTCTAATTCCATTCTCTATCATTCACATATACCAAACACCCCTATAGTTGTATAATTGTATTGTACTTTGTAAGTTTGTATTATAGGAGAAATTTGGAGTGATGAAGGGGGATGTAATTGTAATAACTTTAGATTTAAGGGCTTGCTAGTGATAAATTCCAAAGTGGGTTACTGACCCATAAACGAGTAGGAGACAAGCTTGCAAGTGGGGATGGGGTGGGTCTTATAATACAAAAGGTGGCTGGCCTTCCTTAACTACCGGAATATGTTGCATGGTCCGTGATCCTGGCCGCACGTCTTGTGCTGTCGTCTTGGGCTACGTCACTGGGGATAAATGATAAAATCTTGTTACTTAGAGCATACGGTATGGAGATAAAACGCCGACCCCGAACATCTACATGGCAATCGGCATCGAGCACCCTTCCATCCTCCCCCATCCGGCACCGATCACTACATCAAGATTCTTTGTTTCTTCGCCGATGTCCGACATTCTTGGCTTTCTTTTGTTTTTAGTGAATTGATGGTCCATGCTCTTATTTAATAATATGAGATATTCCATTGTGTGTAAATTGTAATAATAATGTAGAAAGGAATGATGATTCTATGCTATGATTCACTGTGATGAAGAATTAAAAATAAAGTCACCTTCTACTTGCTCGATCGGGTGGGTGTTTGCTTTTTCAATCGCTCAGATCCAGATGTTGAAACCCTCGTGCCACAACTAGTCACCGCTCAATCCAGAGTTGAAACCTAAAGTTATAAACTAGGCAAGTGTATTTGCTTTTTGTTGTGACCTAAATCGAATTATCGATACTACAAAAAACGGTTCAAAAAAATCAATTATTTGTAAAAAGATCAATTTACTATAAAAAAAAACCGGTTTTTAAGTACCAAAAGAAATGGACCTCGTATAATATAATCAGTCTCTATATCTTTTTAAGAATAGAGACGAGGAGTAATATAAAAGCCCGATACGATGATACCTAATCTTTTAAGGTGTGGGGAGTTCAGAGGGAGGGAGTGAGGTATCATGAGGTACCTCGGTGAACACCGTTCCTTGAGGGAGGTACCTCAAAAGAGGGGAGGATTGAGGAAATTGGTAACCATGGTTTCTCTCTTGCTCACCTGTTTTTTTTATATATTTTATTTTTTATTTTCTTAATTGGAAAAAAATGTGAGGGATGAGGGAAGAGAAGGGAATAACATTCCTTGTATGAAGGAAGGGAAAGAATGAGAGTGAAAAGTAAGGGAGAGGAGGAGATACACTCCTCACGCATGAAAGATGTGATTCAATTATTTCCCCCATTAGAAAATCTTTTTATCTCAAAACTTTCATTATCTATCTTAATACTAACTTTTTATCTTTCTCCATCTTCTCTACCCACTCCATAGCATCTCCAAAACTACCCACTACCGCCGCTCACCCCACCACGTCGCTCCCCAGTTCCGTTGCTCACCACCACCACCACCAAGGTGGTGGTTGTTGTCGATTGAAACCACCGCAACCATGTTTCTAAATGATATCTCTTTTAGAATTTCAAAGTTTAATTAAGAAGATTGGAACCGAAGTTTCATGGAAATTAAAATATTTGAAAATATTAATTTTTTTTGAAGATTAGAATCAATAGCGACAACATATTTTTTGAAATATTTTTCTTCATATAAAAATAACGGAATAGAGACCGATAACTGATAAGTATAAAACCACAGGTAGATACTTCTAAAGTTGCTTTTATTTTTATTTTTTAAAGTCATTTATAAAGAAATAAATGACTTCTCGTAGACAAAAAGCTATAAAAAAAAAAAAAAACATTTTTGCTAAAAGAAATAAAAGTTGAGTTGGGAAAAAAAAATCTGTTCACCTTAGTTGAGAAATTTGTATAATTTTGATACCATTCTATGTCATTACTCATTGAAATTTGAAATATATACAATTACAAGATAATATCAAATGTCGTCAAAACCAGTCAACTTTTGTTATATATTTAATAAAATAGCTTAATTGCTTTCGATCACGTGATTGCTTGTTATCATGACACTTAGGGGACGGTTGGTTCAAATTGAGGAATGTGAAAGAAAAAAGGAATAGGAATGCAAATGAATATTAAGAAATATTATCATTGCATTAATGTTGGTTGGTTGATACACATAATTCATTATCATTGCCATTAATGAACAGGTGGTGGTGATGGTGGTGGTGGTGGTGATGGTGGCGTTGACAGAACAGTTGGTGGTGATGGTGGCAGAAGGTGGTTGTTGTTGTGACAGGTGGTAGTGGTGGCGGCAGTAGAACAAGTGGTGGTGGTGGTGACAGGTGATGGTGGTGGTTGTGGTGTCAGGTGGTGGCGGCAATAAAGCAGATGTTGTTGGTGGCGGAAATAGAGCAGGTGTTGGTGGTGGCAGTAGAGCAGGTAGTGGTGGTGGCGAAAGTAAAACAGGTGGTGGTGGTGGTGACAGGTGGTGGTGGCGGTGTCGGTAGCAGAGCAAGTGGTGGTGGTGGCGAATGTAGAGCAAGTGGGATATTATTACCATTCACCCAATTTACTGAGTAATGATCAATTACCCACGATTGAACAATGATTGCATTTCTGCTCCTACCCAAACATGCTTATTCATTATCTTTTTCATTTCTTAGCTCCCAATATCCGTAACCAAGCACCTCCCTAATTTTGTAGTTAAATATTCTCTTGACTTTAAGAGCAGTATATTCATTAAAGTAGTTATTATTATTGGATTAAATGATCAATACTGAAAGATAATTAAAACTCTAAACTACTAAAAATCGGTTGATATGAAACATGTGAACAAAATGAATGCTACATCGATGATCATTTCAAAATTTCTATTAAGTTTATACGTTTGGTACAATATTTCCTTACAACTTTACAAGTACATAAAATAGATTCTGTCGGCACATAAATGATACCAATCTCTTTAGAATGTTAATGACACCACAATAAAACTGATCCATTGTTAATGATACAAAATTGTTTTTTTTTTTTT
This sequence comes from Solidago caesia, assembly GCA_028566075.1. Classification (NCBI taxonomy): domain Eukaryota; kingdom Viridiplantae; phylum Streptophyta; class Magnoliopsida; order Asterales; family Asteraceae; genus Solidago; species Solidago caesia. Next base: position 5,860 of record JAOXNX010077690.1, read on the forward strand.
ATAAAACGGCGTTAATGTTACAAAAATCTCTACTATATTATAAAACAATTTCTTTTTGTTTTCATTTTTAAAATTTTAAAAATAGTGAAATTACTAAACTATACCTAAAACTTATCATGATCTATTAACTATTATATAACATATAATATTAATTTAAGTAACTACATTAATTGAAGATTATATATAAGGAAGTTAATATTAATATTTATCAGAGCACACAAATTTTTTAAGTAAATTTCTAGATCAATAATGATTATAAATAAATCTTTAACGTTCCTTATGACAGGATAAACATACATTTTGTGAGTTCTATAAACATAGTTTAGTATTGTGGATTTTATGAGTAACAATAATAGGCTCAAAGAATCGTCGCTCTAGCCTATATCGTATCCCGTCGCATCGTGCAAGTATCATTCTAGTATATACTTATTTAGTTGGGCTTTCAAAAGCTGAGTTTTTAGCCAAAATGGTGTTTATGAAAAATATAATTACCAAAATGGTATTTTTTAAAAAATATTTGCCAAAGTGATGTTTATTTAAAAAAATATTTGTCAAAGTGGTGTTTATGAAAAATATAATTGCCAAAACGGGTTTCCAAATCGAAATTCCGAAGCCAATATGTCTCTTGCACTATCAAACATTACTGGAGAGAGTACAAAGAGAAAAAGAAAGCACGAACTCCGCCACCACATTATGCATAACGAGTTCATACTGTTGGTCCCAAACGATTAACAAGAATAGTTTTTACAATGTATCAACTATTTCACAAGAAAGGAGGGGGGGTTGAATACAACTATTTCACACTTTAATCGTTTTAGTTCAAAATTTAGTCCAATAGTTTTTTAATCAATTTAAGAACATTTAATCCATAAAACATAAACAGAATATATGAAACAATAATAAATATGCAAATTTAAAGAACACAGATTGTAATTTTATACTAATTCTTTTATTGATAAATCAACATAAAATACTAATAATACAATGCAATATGGAGTGCTATGCTATGCAATATCTCCATGACAATCACGTTATGATATACAATACAAATAAAAGCCTCATGGAATAAAAAAAAAAGATTTTTTTTAATGACAGCCTTAAATAACCTGTATAAAAAACTTGTACCTTCTATAACAAAAACCCACCATCTGAATTTTATGATAAAAGTATAACTATTTTATGCACGTTAATGACAACCCTAAATTAGCAAAACTCAAAAAAAAAAAAATCTGAATAGTAAAAACCGAACAAACCGAATAGTAACTTGGTTTGGTTGGATTGACATACAATTTTCTCTTTTAAGAATCTGAAAATCACATCCAAATATTTAAATAAAGCCAAAAGAATTCCAATCACTCAAATTGATATCAAATCTTTAGAGTTGGCATATCTTTAGCTGAGGCATCTTTCAAATTATTGGTGGTAATTATGTGAGATTAGGTGAATCTAACAACCTATCAGTCTATCTATGTCATTACTCATTAGTGTCTCATTTAACAAATGGGTGATGATATTAGTATCATTGCTTTTGATGAATCTACCATAATTGTGCATTAATGGTTAGTACAGTCAGTTGTTTAATTTGTACAGTGTGGTACATCCATCAAAAATGATGGTACTAATATCACCATTCTTTAACAAATTATATGTAATTAATCCGTGAAAAATATAGAAATGGTATACGTAACTACTTGTATCTATCATGTGTGCGTCATATCATCTACAGAAATGATAAATTTAATTAATTTAATCGAGCGAGGGAACCAACTAACTCATTTCAATTTATTATGTTAAACCAAGATTATCAAGTTAAAAAAAAAACAAGATGATCATTATTCATTACCATTATAAATTATTATTATCATTATCTATACTACTTTATAAATTATTTACAATGTATTTTAAAAATTAAGAGTATATATAGACATGAGATGGGTGTTACAAAATTTCTTGCATTTATCACGTGTGCGTCATATCATCTACAGAAATCGTAAATTTAATTAATTTAATCGAGCGAAGGAACCAACCAACTCATTTTCAATTTATTATGTAAAACCAAGATACTACTTCTTGTATCTATCACGTGTGCGTTATATCATCTACAGGAATGATAAATTTAATTAATTTAATCGAGCGAAGGAACCAAACAACTCATTTTTAATTTATTATGTTAAACCAAGATTATCAAGTTAAAAAAAAAAAACCAAGATGATCACTACCACTATCAATTATTATTATCTATCTATACAACTTTATAAATCATTTACAATGTATTTTAAAAATTAAGAATATATATATAGACATAGGATGGGTGTTACTAAATTTCTTACAACCAATGTGGGACAATTTAACTTTCAAATTTTTATCAATGTCAAAGGGTGTGTTTATCCCACATTGCACTTGGAAAAATTTAGAATGAAATGCAAACATTATAAATATGAAAACAATCTTAATACTAGGATTATGGTTTTTTTATTTATCAAATTTTATTCAAAATGATTTATTTTATATTAAGGTTAATCAAAGCCAAGATAAAGGTGCCTTCAAGATTAAAAGCCGCAGCATCACGCGGGTATTCTTCTAGTCATTATCAATAATAACATTTTGCAACTAATGACCTTTATTTCAGGTGGTCGAGGTGATATACCTAATGAATTTAATAATAAAGAGGTCATTAGTTCAAGTCTACATGTGACAAAAAAAATTGGGGTTCCATGTTGTGCAGGTGTAATTCTCTCACCTATAGTGAGTTTTCTTCTGTTGGTGGTCTTCGGATACTGCACTCGAAGAATATAAATGAAAATGGGCCTATGACCCGTCAGTGATCTAATTTGTTGTTAAAAAATAACAAATAATAATAATAATAACATTTTGCAAATGAATCGTTAAAAGACATTTTGCAAATGGACCGTTGGCTCTCACAAATGTGAGAGTTTTCACAATGGATGAATAGTGAAACAGTCTCCTATTATATAGTTGTTTGCCAAGTTGCTTACTTGTTTTTTTTTTTCTCTTTTCATCCTTTTTAACAGTTTTGGGTTCAGGTTTTAACTGTCTTTTTTTGGCACACTTTAAATAAAGTAGATGCGTCTTCATATTTTCATTTTTTTGCCTTTCTACAAATAACTATATAAAGTTACTACGCTCTCTATGTTTTCATCAGTTGTATACTTTCTATAATTAGGTTAATATATAGATTACACAAATAATTGTTATGTTATGTTGGTTGATTATTGATAAAACTATATATGAATATTAGTTAGGTTCATTAGTTTGTCAACTCTTACTTTTAGTTAATGTATCTTTTATTATTGAATCCGTACAAATGAGAGAGCTTTTATTGTAGATGAATAGTATAGCAACTTGACTGGCAGGCCGCTTGCTGCGTAGCTGCCTTTGCTGGTTTGGTTTTTTCCTTTTAATAGTTTTGGGTTTCGATCTTTTGATTTTCTTTCTAGGTCACGTTTTAAATAAAGTAGGTACGCTTGCATTTGTTGTTGGCTTAAGACAATTAAATATATATAGTTACCAAGTTCGCTACGTTTTCATTCAATTTACTTTCTACAATTAGTTATATAAAGTTACTAAATTTTTGTTTTTTTTTTCTTTGCAATTAATTGTGCAAATAATTGTTATATCTTATTTTGGTGTGTGACAATATATAGGGTTAATTACAAGAATGGTACCTGTGTTTATACTAAAATCACACATTCAGTACCTAGTAAAAAAAATATTACGCGAATAGTACCCAAACTTGTCAAAAATTGACAATCGCAGTACCTCCGGCTAACGGAGTCATACTTTTCGTTAAATCTGGTCACATGTTAGGCACATGCAAGGGTAAATTAGTCTATTTTACCCTCATTTAACTTCTTCTTCTTTATTTAATATATATATATATATATATATATATATATATCTGAATAAAGTATCTATCAGATCGATCTATCTCTATATATGCTGAAATATAGTATCTCTATATATGCAGAATAAAGTATATATATATATATATTCATATATATATATGAACACTTCTTCTTTATTAGATCTATCTATCTATTTAACTTCTTCTTTACCCCAATTTATCTATCTATTTATCTATTAGATCTATATATATATATATATATATATATATATATATATTTTAACATCCCGTTTT
>JAOXNX010077768.1:0-10012 GCA_028566075.1 Solidago caesia
TCTTTCAGAACTGCTATCAAAGACAATTATCAAGGCTCCAAATTTACACCAGAACTTAATGCTCAGCAGGTTTGCACCACTTATGCTTTCTTCTGGTTAAATATTTTGACTTTGATCATGATGTTTATAAAGAGATAGTGATGGTATATAATGCACTTCTTGGGTAGGTTTTGATTCAGGTATTTTGTTGTTTTTATATTTGACATAAAAAGGCTATCAACTTGCCTCCGTTTCCCCAAATCATGCAACATTGTCCTTTAGAATACTAAAAACCAACTTTACGTTTTTTCTCCATAATAAACATTACCTGATATTAATAACTTTAATTGTGGATCACAAGTTTACGCTATTTTTTTTCCTATTAATTGGCATTTTAGGCATTGAATCTAACATTTTTAGTAAAATATATGTCAATTGTTACACATGGCTAATGGTTAATTCTCAAACATTTGAATGCAGGTGAGAGACCTTCTGTTTTTGTTTAAGCCCATTGTTGCACCATCAACTACTTCACTAAACCCTGCAGTAGCTTATGCTGCACCAGAGACACAGATGCTAGCTTTAGCACCTAATGGTGCACCGTGGATGCAACCTCAAGTAGATAATGGTGTACCAGGACCAAGGATGCCACCTCCAGCAAGTAATGGAAGGCTTCATCCTTCATTAACCCAATATTCACAGAATCACTATCGATCTTATCAGGTTGGACCATTACATAATCGTTCACAACAAATAGCGCAGCCTCAGTTCGTTCTCAAAAATGAGCTAAATCCACATTTACACGGTCCCCATCCAGATACCCCTGATCAAGCCCCTCCAGCCACTGTTAATCCATATCAATTTGCTGAGAATCAACCACCATACCTCTCTAATGAACCATATTCAAGGTACAGTGCTTTTTAATACGACCTTTTAGCCTTAAAGACTCTGTTGTGAATTGCATCCTAATATCTGATGTATAGGCTGTTTCTCTTTAGTTTGAGCTCTATTACGTCTTGCAGTATACAGTTTAATGTTTGTAAGGCATCTATATAGTCTTTGCTAAATAGTTTTTAATCATTTAGAAACGATGTATGTAACTTCTTAAAGTTCAAGCTGGGTTGACCTACCAATACTTTTTATGTGTAAAGACGATCGTTGCAAATTTTGAATTGCACTTGAGATGATTTAAAGATTACTATAAAGCTGTTTTAAAAACAGAAAATTTTGAATTGCACTTGATTTCATTTGAAATGAATGTTTCCATGTTGGTATGTTATAAGTTGTTATCGATGCACATGACCAATACTACAGTGAATGACAACCTGAGTTCTTCATGTCTATATTTTCTTTGTATTTATAAGAACCATTGGAGTTGATTTTGTAAGTAATATTTCAAGAAGCTGATTGTTAACTTTTGTAATTTCGTCTGACCTTATTCACATGTTTTCCTGATAGAAAATCAGTACCTTGGAAAAGCTGGCAAGACTATCAAGCTTCAAATAGTAAGTTTATTCTAAAGTTTATCAATAATTATATGGTTGCTTCATGTTTGATTGATTATATGGATATATTTTCGTTCTTAATCAAGATTATCCAAATCTGAGTTGTCCCTCATGTACAATCTTTCTTTGATGTATGATTCGTTTTTTGTTCCTTTCTCTGCTCTACTAATGCACAGTGGGACACTGCGGGGCAAGAACATTTCAAGACCATAACAAGCAGATACTACCGAGGGACGCATGGCATCATAGTAAGTGTGTTTTCCTTTATGCTGGATATCTTTAATGTCCCCCATACTCCCATAGCATGAATTTTCCCTATTTTTTGGGCTGACGTATTGATGCATAAATATTGTAACATTACTTTTTTTAGAAACGTTGAGAAAGGGAATACGGAATATGAGAACAACACAAAGTATATATTTTGATAAGAAAATGTCATGTTAATCAGTTTCTGTTGCCCGTTTTGATGGGATTCGTAGAGCTATGACTTTATATATATGATGTTGTTCTTTCTTTCTTAGTTTTGTTTTAACTCAAAACTTATTTTGTTATTTTAGTTTCAGAATATTGAGAGTAATAAACGAGGGTGGCAACGCGTGGAGCTGAGAATGTGGATCTGGTTAAGAAAACGGCTGCGGAATGAGTTAGGTTGCCTAAGAGTATTTCTCTGAGGTATAATGGCTACTTAGAAATTGTTCTAACCTGTTGATGGTGTTGCTCTGCATGCACTCGAGCCAAACCTGCTGCAGTTATGGTATAACTAAATCTTTGTATTTTTGGTAAAAATTTTATTTCGGGGGTGAAATCTTATGCTATTTTTTCATTACCAAATTATACTAAACAAGTAGTCGGATGTACGGCTTAAGATGATTACGAGACTTATAGAAGGGCTGTCATACTTTCATCATGTTGCTCACCTTAAATTGGATAACAAGCAACATTTTATTTGTGCGAGGCTGAGGAATCTTACATTACAACCATTATTGTTGGAACATTTGAATATTAAGCTTCATACGTTAAAACTATTGTTTTACGGATAAATATTTGTTACGTCTTATGATTGATTTATGTATGGTTTTAATATGACAATTTGAAGGTTAGTATGATGATATAATATCTAAAAGTTGTTTTTATTTCTTTATGTTTGCTCTTTCACAAGAACATGCAGCTCTTTTGACTCATGAAATACACCTCACATATTCAATCTTAAGTAAATAGATAATATTATCTCATAGCCTTAGATAACCTATCACGTTAGCAAGATACCAATAGACAACGCTTAAATAAATTGGATATAAAAATAAGGTCTTTTACCCCCCATCAGGATTCACTTTAATAGTGTTGAGGCCGATTAAGAGCATTCTTGACTCTGGGCATTCCCGACTATTTCCTCGAATCAGCATCCGCCTTAAAATTTTCACCACAAATCTCTACTTAATTGTCGACTCTTAGATAAGCTATCATATGACTCATGTTTGATGGATTTCTATAATATAGCCAATTCTTACAACGTGCAGAGTTTTTTTTATTTGGCATTTGCGCTCAAAGCTTAGTTAGACTTAAAATAAGTTTATAACTTTATCCGACATATTTGCCCATATCTCTGGTATAATGTCAACCGCAATGCAAGCAACCATGGCTGATATTACACGAAAAACATTAAAAATCTTGGAAAATCCGTTCCTCTAATTTTATAGTCGTCAATCTGTTAGCTTTTAGTACTGTAGGTTAATCAAAGGATACTAAGATGTAGAAACCGGCTTCCCTATCGACGATATTGTTTGGACTAATATTGAATATTTAAAGTAAGCCACAACCATAATCATATTTAAATATTGAAGTCTTATATAGGAGATCCACCAAACTAAGCTTTGGTTTCGTGGTTACGTGTTTTCAATGTGGAGATTAAAAGTTTTCAAATGTTATAGGTAAGCTTACTGGTAAAAGTGACATCTATGCATTTAGAGAACTATTTTGATTTCACTCTATTGTCACATGTGTCACCTTTATTTGCAACATATCCTTTGTTTAGCAGGAAGTTTTAGAGGTTGTAGTTCATATGTGAGCACCTTCACTTCCCGTACAAATTTTTTTTATAACAAAAGCTTTATTTGATCTTTTAATTTCTCTATAGATGTCCATTGAAGTGGATGATTTTAGCAGCTCTCAATCTGAATGTGATGCACATTTAGCTGCCAAAATTATATCCCGGGTTAAATCTGATGGAGATAAGATGACACAAGCTCTTAAATTGTTATGTTGGAGATGCAAGGGATTCATAGGAGGTAATGTTTACTCATTTTCTTTTGTATCGTCTTTAGATACTATACAAAAGTCTTGACATTTTCAAATGAAAATCATGTTTTATACATGCTCAAATTTGTAGGATTTCTAAATTTAATATTTTTATTTCTACTTTTAATTGTGAAATAGACTTCTTACAACTAATGACAGGAATTCGTATTGCTAATTTAATGTTCTGAAGACCCTTGGACAACAATTACCTGGCCCGCTTATTCAGAAGCTTCGTCTGTGAGTACTCTCCGTATCAGATTTTTATTTCACTTATTATTATTAAGAATGAATTTGAGTGGTAAAACAACCCAGAATCAGTGAAGATACTGGTTACGTGACTCTTTAACTTAGTTTACGAGATTACATAAATACTCTAAATCAATCAGACAAGTTTAACAAACATAACAAACATAGAGGAATTATTAACAAAATTATTATGTTGTTTTTAAAGCCATTTGGAGTTTAAGATGATCTGCCAGACCCCCTTGGTACCTGTTAAATCCGCCCAATTTGAAGCACGCGCTGCTCTTCAAGAGGTTGTGTGCTTTTAACACATTCAGTCTATTTGACTCACCAGTTCCCTTTATGCAAACATAAATGTGTGCCTAATGTCTATGCTAGGTTCTCAAACTCGAAACGGACCAGCCAGTCATGAACTCATGATTAAGACACTAGAGTGGACGCTAGAGTGGGTATCCTGGACAAAGTTTGATTTACAGCAGGTATATTACAATTTCTTAGGGGGGCAACCTCCAGTAAACAAGACTGATTATTTACCAATAACACAAAGAATTTTGTTATACAACTTGCTACATTATTCTTTTCTAGCGTAACGCCTTCAGTAATGAAAAAGAAAAAGGTATGGGTAAACAAGAAAAAAGATACATCAACTATTCAAGGCCAAATATATGCGAGATTACATAATTGTATTAAACATCAACAGTTGGAGTAAGCTCTGTAGTAACCTTTGTACAAAAGCCCAGAATACCCCCTTCATGGAGTTGGAGCTTCCTATTTCTTAGGGGAAAAACAAAAACCCTTCCTCCACCTTCAAATAATTCAAGCATTACATATTCATTGACCGGCCACAAAAAATAACTTAGAAAACAAAAATCCTCTTTAGGGGACAGAAATGTTACAAAATGAAAGAAGATGGATGCAGACAAAAGGGTACTATGTGTCAAAGCACAGCAAAAATAGAAGCAATTAGATGAGCAGAAATCTCAGTTGTAACATGAAATCTTCATGCCTATATACACAACTGATGGCTCATATTCCACTGTTTGTATGACCTTTAGGGGTTATATTGTGTGCAGCGGCTTCTATATAGTTGCCCACTTTTCACCACCTTCTTTTTGATTTTCTAAGAGATGAAACTCGACTGAATGAGGTACATATAATTGATAATTGGCTTATCAGATTCTTATTATTCAATAGATGGGGATGATGCGGTCTACTTATTTGATGATATTACCGATAATGATGGTTAGACTTTGCTTTACATATCTATACTTTAAAAGCATCATGATTATTAACATCTTTACTTTTGTTTCAACGCCACTGTAATTGATTATTAACAACCTTGAAGTCGCAGTTTATATCTTTCTAATACTTTGGTAAATGAGTCTTATGATACAATCTAATGCCTCAATCTACCATGTATGCTATATGCCTTGGACTTCTACATAGGTCCTCATCCGTACAATCTTATCATGTAATTCAGTTGTTGCATACAAATATAAACTAGGTCAAGGTAACTTACATTTGGAGGAATCCATATGGTAGTTGAAATACTTCACGTATACCTTACGAGATTTGTGTTATTCTTTATGTTATTATTCTTCCTTTTCATTTAGTTTATCTAAGTTTTGCATACTTTCTTATGTACTTGCCTTTCTTAATATGCAGATTGATTTTGGCATCCAGAATGGGGAATGAAAACGAATAGTGTGATACAACGACGGTCTTTTTGATGGATTATCTACACTTACCTACTTAGTCTAAATACGACATCTGGACAAAAATGTCTTTTTGGGGAGTTCTAACCAAACACTCCCCCTTTAATGATCTTTCTCCCAATCCTAATCATTTTGTAATTGTTATGACTATAATATGTATCTTTAGATGCAACTGTGAATATTCCAAAGGACTACTTTGATGTGTGCATTTATTTGGTTGTGCATCATTACGTTGCCTATCCGTTTTGCTGACCTTGCGTATGCAAACCTACCAATAAGAACCCTTGCTACACAACATGTTGCATTACCGGACGTCTGTTTTGTATCACAAACAGGTTTTGTAAACGTACTACCAAATGCTTTCACCGCCCAACTTTAAGCTATTTCGCACTGAAAATGATTCTGGTTTATTTATTTCTGCTATTTACACCAACGTCGCTACAACATGAAACAAATATACTATTATCCATATCGTACATCGCACGGGATTTCCCCCTAGTTATATTTAAAGTAATCTTAGAAAAAAAATACAACATTAAATTCGTCTAATATGTTATATTCATTAGGTTGGGACATTGTGGGGAAACTAAAGGTTTTTGAGTGTTTCCATGGTTATTAATTGAGTTTGGGAAAAAGGAAAAGTTTTATTAATCATTGCATTTCTTCAATTTAATACTTTAATTATTAATCAATTAATTATTCGAATTAACACCCATTGAAAAACCAAAAGATAAAAATTTATTTTTCTTAAACATTAAATTGTGTAGTGGGAAATGTAATGTGCAAACATTCCATTTGTCTTGGAAGTTGTTGGCATCTTAAATAGCTAATCATTATAGCTATATTTATAAATATATATGTATTTATATTATTTTATATTATTTTATTTTTATCTCTTTTACTAGCTTGTATAAGACATGACCCACCAAATTGCCCACCTCCTAATAGGAAATCCGTGCACGTGTGTGGTGTCTACGTACAAAATGTTTGGCATGATTATTCATGCATACGATTCATACATTAATTGCCCACAATCCAAGTGATATCGGTGCACTCGTATGGCTCGTATGCAATAATAATCGTGAGCATCCCGAGGGATTGTATGACACTCTTGAATTATATACATTTATATATTTATGTTCCATCATATATTTATATATAGATTTTATATTTTTATATATAACGAGTTACCCATGCCAACACCCCACTACTAAAAATATTACATTTAAAAAAAAAACATAAAGTTAATTAATTGGATGGTTAGGGTTCCCATTAGACCATTTTATTTATTTAGTATTTACTTAAAGTAAAGGTGTAGCATAATACTAAGAGAAGTTTTATATTTTGTGCCTTAGGTTAATTGCTTTATTTGAAGAATTTCTTGCACCTTATTTTCTCTACTTTCCACTTGAAGGTGAGTTCCAATAGTCCCATCTCGTTTATTTAAATTCTTGGGATGAAATCCATGCTCTTTGATTTACTATGAACGCAAGTACTTTAAACCGTATACTTAGATTGTTCAAAGACTTAGTTCCTTTAAGGCCTCACTATCATGAACGATTAGTTATGGATTTAGACGTGGATATATTTGATAGTACTATTTGAGTTGACACCCCCGTCCGAGTTGGTAGTGCCAAGTTGACCTATAAGGTCGAGCGGATGCATATATATTTGGAAAACTTGAGTACTCCGAGCAAGTACTTACTTGGGGCACAATTCCTGTCAAGTTTTGTTTCATGAGCTTAGATCAATATATACATTATATTTTCTTCTCTGGCATTGTGTTTGATCAATGGCTACTCTCTAATTCTTGTGGTTTATGATAATTTATTTTTCTATAAGACGCCTCTTGTCATGACCTTAGGAAATGCTCCATCAATTCGCTAAAGTTTATGACTTGAAAATATGTCACTTTGATTTTCAAATGAATGTCTCTTATGAACTATTTCCATTAAGTAATGTACTCATTTTCAAAACAATGTTATCAATATACTTTTCAAAACGACACTATTTGGTGGTCGTTCATTATGATTTTGTGTTGTGATTCTCATGAAAGTCGCACCCACGTTTAGGCCCTATTTTTGAGGGTGTGACAAATGAATTCTCCATCTTTCAGAAGCTTCTCCAAGTCAAAATCTGAGTCATCAGCTATAACAACTTCATCATTTGGTTCGTTTCCAGATTTCTCAGAACCTTCAGCAGAATGAGACTCCCCCTCAATATTAGCTACACCCTGAGTTTGAAATGCCGGCGAAGAAAATGGCATCTTGATAAGTCATAAATTATACATATTTAATTAGACTTATTTGCACGTTTTATAAATAAATATTATCCAATTGGCTACAAAATATAATGTTTTTGGCACTTATTATTTGCATAAGAGTTTTTGTAGGTTACAATGGAATTTGGTGTTAAAATGCTTGGAAAATGCCGAATTAACGTTGTTGCACTATTTTGACCATAGCTTCTTCATCCGATATCCGTTTTTCACAAATAAGATGGCCACGCGAAGATAAAAGAAATATCTACAACTTAAAAATGGTTGTCTTTGCATCATCAACTCACAATCATGGCCAAAAGACACTAAATCTTTGCTGATCAAGTTTAATAGCAACTTTACTTGAAATTTAGCTACCATATCCATTATATCTACATCTCCAAATGGAAGACATCAACACCTAAATGCATTCATCCATCTAGAAACAACAAATGCATGTAACTAACTTAGTTGGGTCCTACATGCTTTTTTCCTTACCTATGGCAAAGGTCCTGTGTTTCCATTTTCAAAAATGGAAGCATGCATTCATACATTAAAGAAGGAAACGAAGGTCAAAGTTGTCAGCTCTCTGCATTCCATCTTTGAAATTGGAGGTGTTTGAATAATGTTTGGTACAGTAGTCTTTGAAATTTATTACTCTTATGTCAGAAGCATTGATGGAGTAGTTGAGGAAATTGGCTATAAATAAGCATTGATGGAGTACTTGAGGAAATTGGCTATAAATAGAAGCATCGGAAGAACACTTTTGAAGGCACCGGGGAAATCTTCTACTTTGATCCCCATTCCATTTCCAGTCACCAACAAGTTCCAAATCAGTGTCAAAATCATTCCCCAAAGTTACAGAAGCTCTTGTGGCTTCGCTTGTGTTTCACCATTAACGTACACGAAGCTTTTGTTACATCTACCGACCAAAATTCCAAACACCAACACCTCAAATCATTTTGTATCACTTAGTTACTTCATTTGTAGTAGATTTCAAGTTACAACAAGTAATTTTGTAAACTATAGCTCTTGATTCAAGTTTATGTTCAAAACTTTGTTCGAAAACTTCAGTTTTGAATTGTGTGAAATCAATACGTTAAGTTTCCGTTCTGAAAGTTGTTATATGTTGGGTTATGTTGCAGATTGTAGTTTGTTAAGTTACATGAAGTTTCGTCGACGTTTGTGAAACCACATGTTGTTAGGTGACGACTTATTTATTAGTTTTCGTAAGGTTTTCGATCTAGTCTACGGGTTAACTAAGGAGGTTACGGGACTATTATTTAGTTGATATAGATAGATTGGGGTCTAGTCTAGTGGGGCTAAGAAGTAGAGTCGTTACCGGTTAGCGCAACAACTAGTTTGAGTGAGACGAAGTAGCGAGTTTGGTGCAAGTTTAACTTGGTTTTCTTTGACTTTTAAAAGTCAACATTTGGTTACTTCATATCACGTTACATGCAGGTTGTTTTAGAGTTTACTTTCTTGATTTCCTAGTTCATTTTATAAGTGGAGCTTTCCATTCAGGAGGTTCATGTCCTCGTGGTGTTGGAGTTAAGTTCTCGTTAATCGTTTTGTTCAAAGGTTAGACTTTTCAATTATTGTTATATTAGTTGGACTCATAACAATCCAATTAATATACTGGGGATTGAGAAACATTTTCTAGTTCTAAAAATCAAATCAACTTCTTTTAACCAAAAATAGTCGCTGACTATTTTATAGGGTGTATTGTGAAGGAAGGAGATGTCATATATATCAAAGACGAAAGCGGTCGGAGTATTGTGAATGAAGGAGACATCAGGAAAAGATGGGAAGATTACTTCGCCAATCTGTTTAATGGCAGAGGGTCGGGGCAAAGTGTAGGAGGAGCTAACTACAGTTCAACCCCACAGACAGTCTATGACGACTACGAGGATACGAGGATCACCCAGGAGGAAGTGAAGTTGGCCCTAAGTAAGATGGGGAGAAAGAAAGCAGTAGGTCCGGACCAAATACCTATTGAGGCATGGAGATGCCTAGAG
>JAOXNX010077776.1:0-10012 GCA_028566075.1 Solidago caesia
GCTAAGACGAGTGTAGATTTGGTTGAAACTTTTTATAATCGGACGCATTTTCCTCCATTTCGAGTTGACCCCTTCGTGATCTTGATAATCATCCGGTTTGTTTTCGAGCTGAAGTAACACTTTTATTATTCTCTTCCAATATATCTTTTCTTTTTGATAGTTAGCTACAAAATAATAGAAAAAACACAAGTATAAGTATATATAGATTTAATAAAACCGTAAAAAAAAAATACCCAAAATTAAAACTGAAAATGAATAAATACCAATAAATAAATAAATAAAACAGAAAAAAAAAAAGTTTAAAAACAAAGCAGAAAAAAATGCCGAATTAAAAAGACATAATTTTTTTTTTTTTTTTAAAAACCAAAAATATACCTTCCCTCGGGCTTCAGTAATCTTGAGCCAAGCTTTGCATAAATTCATTTCTTTCTCCGATGTCCATGGAATTTTGTTGCTTTTCATCCGCGGTTCGTCAACCGATTTCTTTTTGTGTTGACGCTTTCTTCGTGGTTGAGAAGCTCCAACACCGGTCTCTTCATCTTGCGGTTGTGTTTCTTGGACAATTTCAACATCCGGTGAATGTGGTGTTGTCGGTAGGTTGTCGATAACTCTTTGTCGATCTAAAAAAAATAAAAAACTGAATTAATTAAAACACCGGAAAAAAATTATAAACCAAATATATTTAAAAAAAACCCAAAAAATATATACCAAACATTTGTCCCGGAGTGTTTTGAAGCGCGACATACCCATACATCTCTTGTGACGCGTTCCAATTAGCAAAACTAGGCCTCGGTGGCGAAACTTGCATTTGATTAATCATTTGATAAAATTGTGGGTTCTTTAATAAGTTTGGATCGTTTATATCGGGTTGATTCAAACATAGATAACGATACCCGTGATTAAATTGGTTGTTGTAGTAGTTAGGATACATTTTTATAAAATGGTTTGAAGTGTATGAAAAATATAATAAGAATGTGAAAAAGAAATAAGAAATGTATGGTTTGAAGTATATGGAAAAATATAAAATGTGTATGTATATAAAGGAATTAAAAAAGGTTTTTTTATTTTGGTCAAAATGATCGTTTAAAATGGTCTAAATTTTTGAACCACTCACCCAAACTGTCATCCACCCATTCCGCCTAGGGGGGGGGGGGGGGTTGTTCACGGCGGCATGCCGGCAGCATGGCCCAATGACGCTAGCCACCCCGCCCGCTCCCTTTAGTTTAAGAGTGGTGGGAGTAGTGAGATCCAACCCTCATCACTCACGAATCAAATGTTGCCATGTTGGATGAACTTTCTTACCCTCGAATCTATCATTTTTAGGTGGGTGTTGTGAGATCCATACCCTCACCTATTTTATTATTATTATTTTTGAACGGTAAAATATCCATTTGTTGAGGGTTGGTTCACGGTCATTCAAACCGTGTTGTGAGTTTTTAACTAAACGAGTGGTGACGGTGTTACCGAAAAACCGTGGCCAAACCATGGCTATACCCGCTTCCCACTCCCACCACTCTAAAATCTATACTGTCAAGATTAATGGAACATAAAGCTACATGAACTTCGTAGAAACAAAGCTCGAAGACACTAATAGTTCGTCGGTTTGACTAGCGCTGTCAAAACTCGATCCAACATGAAACCCGACCTGAAACCAACCTCAAAAAATTGGATACGGGTTGGGTATTTTTGACATGCCTACCCGCCAACCCACCAACTTGATTTATTTAGGTTAGGTCCGGGTTGAGTTCTTGGGTTGTCTAGTCGACCCATCATCCTGAAAAATCTTTTTAAATTAATTTAGTTATAATTAATACCGATCCACTTGACCCAAAACCAACATATTTGACCTTTCAACCTGCCAACTCGTCAACTCACTTAACCTGAAAACAACCCATTTGACCCACTTGATCCAAGACCAACCCATTTGACCTGCTAACCCTCAAAGCCACCAATCTACTTGATCCAAAAACAATTTGTCCCACTTGACCCAAAACCAGCTCACTTGAAAGCATTAACATCAAACTCACTTGACCCAAAACCAACCTATTTGACATACAGCCTACCAACCTGCCAACCCATGTATTAATCAGGTCGCCCCGGGTCGGGTCCGAGTTGAAAATTTTGACCTAAAACTTTTAGTGGGTCGGGTTAAGGTCAAATATTTTCAATCCGCCAATCCGACCCTGCACACCTTGTTGACAGGTCTAGGTTTGACTCGTCGGTTCAGTCGGTTAGGCGACACTATTGGCATGGGTTGGTCATGGAACTAGTCGGTTTCTTCTCTACGGTTAAGAGACGAAGGCGACAAAGGAAAAGAGTAGAAGGTGGGTCGGTTAGTTTTTATATTTTTCTTTTTTAAATGTTTTTTAACATTATAAATACACACATTACATACTCATTTTACTCACACTTTCATTGATACAAAACGAACTACAAATATATGTTGCGTAAATGGATCCAACCCTCGGGTTAGTGTCGTCGATCGTTTGGTATGATTACTGTGTTGAGTTACCAGTTTACCCTCGGATTACTTCTAAAGATAGTTTCGAATTCGCAAGAAATTGTTTATCCTTATATGTAAAGATATACATGCTTTTAAAGCCCAACAACCGCTAACTTCGTATTTTTCTTATTTTTGTCAAAGAGCGGACTTCACTGATTTACCTAGTTTTAATATTTTTCAAAAGTGTACTTCCGCCATACGTTAATTGGTGTACGTTAGCGCTCCCGATGCTTTTGATGAATACTTACACATGGGTCAACAAACATTATACGATTATTTGGACAACTTTTGTTAATGTATTTTTAATATATACTCGAGCGATACTTGAGAAAACCAACACTCCGTGATGTCCTGCATTTACATGTTAAACATGAAGAGTACCGAACCTTGATTATATGCATTAGTCTTGGAGAAACTGTTCAACGGCATGGCAAGGGCCATACGCACGAAGTGATAAAAAAAATGTCCAGCGATCAAGCTCGAAGTGGTTGCCTCGTATGATTTGTGGGTTTGCATCCTTAGTTTGGTCATGCGGGTTCGAACAAAGACATCAATGTCCTTAAAGAATTGGATTTGTTTGACGATTTACTCCAAAATAGGGCTCATGAGCTGGGGTATAATATTGCGGGGCAATAATTTACAAAAGGGTATTGTCTAGCTGGTGTTGTTTATCCGGAATGGGTGACTTTGGTGAAGTCGTTTAAATGTCCGATAAAAAAAAAAAGACATGAAGTTCAAGCGATACCAAAAAGCAGCAAGAATTGATATTGAACGAGCATTTGGGGTCCTTCAAAGTTGTTGGGGAATCATTAAAATCCCGGCACACCCATATAGCGTCAACAAAATATGATTAATCATGTAAAAACACTTGTGTGATTTTACACAACATGATCAACGAGGACAATAGTCGCGCAATGTGTAAACTTGAAGAAAACTATTTGGTTGACCCTGCTCTCTCGCAATGTTCGTGGAGTGAAAGTGTTGAAACACGAATGCATATGGACAGGGAATTACGCGATGCTGAGGTGTACCATCGACTTCGCAAGGCTCTAATTGAACATATTTAGAACCTCTCGGCGACCTACCATCAACTTTAATGGGATCTTTTTCTTATGAATATAATTTTTTTTTTATTAAAGTAATTTTTTAATTAATATAATGTTTGTTTATTAATGTAATGTTTATATTATTTATATAATGTGTTTATTTTATAAATTTTAATTATTGTGTTTAATTAATTGTAAAAGGTGATGAAGAAAGTGAAGAATTGTTGTTACAGAAGTGTGTCATGTGCGACACGTAAGAGTATAAGAAAATTAGAAACTATATTTCGAAGTCAAGTAGTCAACCATGCAATTTCTCTTGGTAATGATAAAGAAGAGGTTGATTTATGATTTCTCTCAATTTGGACCATCCTTAGATGACCCCATAATAATTTGGACCTTTTTAAAAAAGTAATGATTTGACAAAACTGGCAAAGGAGAAAAGAGGTTAGTATGGTAATCACATCAACATGAAAAGGATGGTTTATTTCTGTTAAATAAGTCAAACTTAACCCAAAAGTTGTAGAAATGTATCGAAGAATTAATTCCAATGATAAACGTCATCTCTAGTTGTCCAACTTTCATTTCAAAACAATATGGCTAACAGAAGTATATTCATCCTCTTCATCATCATCATCATCATATATTGCCTTTTCTTCAGCAATCCTTGTTACTCGGAAACAGATACCTTACAACAAGGTCAACCGCTCAAGGACTGGGACGAACTGATTTCATCAAACCGGGTCTTCATTTTGAAGTTCTTTAGCGTTGGGACTAGCATAAGCCCTTATATAGGTATATTCTACAACCGCCCGAAAATCCATCCTTGTGTTGGATGTGATGAATCTTACTACTTTAAAGATGCTGCAGTTTGGGTAGCAAACAGAAACGACCCAATCCCAGATATATACGGGAAGCTAATGATAGATGTCCATGGCGAGCTGAGAATCTTATCTGGTGGAGGCACTCTTCTGGATCTCTTCAGTCCTACTCCCCTAGTAATACGAAATGCGAGTGCTAGACTATTGGATTCTGGAAATTTTGTACTGCAAGAATTGTATCCAGATGGGTCTGTTAAGCGGGTTCTATGGCAAAGCTTTGATTATCCAACAGACACGCTTTTACCTGGGATGAAACTCGGAATTAATCTCAAGACCGGGCACAGATGGTCACTCACTTCTTGGCGGAGCCATCAGTTACCAGCCCATGGGTCATTTACGTTAGCAGTAGACTCCAATAATGGCACAGATCAAGTGGTCATCCTGAGGCGAGGGAACATCTACTGGAACAGTGGACCTTGGCAGGATGGTAGACTTGTGAACCTAAATCAGTCTTCTGATCCAGATGAACACACGTATTATATGTCTAATGAGACCGAGATATCCTTCACATATTTAACAAAAACATATAATTCATTTCCAGCTGTGAGGATGTATCCAGACGGGATGTTTTCAGAAGGTTCTAAATTAAACTTAAAATGCCAGTCCGTTAATGACCCTCCTGGTTGTACTGAAGTTGAGTTTGAAAAGTTAAAATGCAGGAAAGGTTATTACATTTCTGAAACATATGGTTACATTTTTGAGGATGAGTATGTATATGATGAAAGCTATAACTTGAGTTTATATGATTGCAAAAGAATATGCTGGAGCAATTGTTCTTGTGTAGCCTATACTTATGCAACCCGAAATTTGGTAGGCTGCAAGACTTACAGTAAAATGAGGTACAATCCAGCAGAAGCTGACCGAGACACAAAGTATTTCGCAATTATGTTTGTTGAAGGTTAGCACTTAGCACGTTTACTATTAGATCAATCCTTAACTAGGCAGCTGAATCAAATCAGATCAATATACTGACATAGTTAACTTAGAAATGTGATTTAATTACTGCTCTGTAACAATAGACTAATGGAATTCATGCATCCCAACATTCTGTTACATAGCTTGCTGTAAAATTAAGTAATCTCGAATGCACAAAAAGTATCATCTGTAGTAAACTTATAACACAGAAAGAGTGATTACATAAGAGTAGATCTAATACTCTTCAATTTGTACGCAGAAGGGCGGAATATGAGGAATAGAAGGAAGTTGATTTGGTTGATCATCGGGATTGGATCATTAGCTCCACTCCTATCATGCTATTTGGTAGACAAGAAGCTACATGTCAGAGGTTTCAACCTTAACTTTTTAATACAGTCATATAATACAATGTTCTTCTAAGTTCTAACTTCTCACTTTCCACAAGTAGCCAGTAAGATCCCATTATCATTATGCTTGTCAGCTTTGAAGAAACATAATAAAGAAATGCTCTATTTAATTTTATTTAATTTATTTTTTTAACAGCAATTTATTAAACAATAAAAAAGCTAACAGGTTGAAAAGGATTCAACCGTTAGCATAAAGAACATACAATTACATGACGAAGAGTGGATTTTGAAGCCACTCAGTTCATGAGACACTACATTTTTTACATCGACTCGAATACCAATAATAAGAAGCTTTATTTGATTTATATTGGAGAAATAAAAAATTTCTTTATTATGATACATCTGCTACAAATGGCAAGTAAGCAGGTTGGTTGAAAAAATGAAGGGGGTACCGTAGTTTTCATGGTTAACGACTTAACGTACAGCATGTACTTGTAAAATATTAATGATAACAATTTTAGACTGCCAAAGCTGGTGTGCAAGAACTTGGTGCATATGTAAACTACATCAATAAGTTTGTTTAGTAAGGGAAACCGAAAGAAATTGGTTCACAAGTTAATTGATAGGAAACGGTGTTACAGGGACTACCTTAATATTTCGGGATCATAGTTGATGTCCATCTGATAAAAAGTTTTGACTTCCATGGCTGATGTACAAATTTTTTCTTTATTTAATTACAAATAGGTAAAGCCATGAAAATACAAAAGCAGTTGCTGCATCGGCTGAGAGGCTTCTACAATTATGTAACAACAGATAAGAAAATGAGGTCCATTATTTCAGCTTTCAAAGCATCTCATCTGCCACAGATAGTTTTTCAAGGACAAATAAGCTCGGAGAGGGGGGCTTCGGAGAAGTTTTTAAGGTAAATCATTCGAACGACTTCTAATCAAGAAAAAAATTCAAGTTAAAGATCATTTGATGGATTTCTCAGGGTAAACTAGTTGATGGGCAAGAGGTTGCCGTAAAAAGACTTTCAAGAAGCTCTGGACAAGGAACCAACGAATTTAAGAATGAAATCGAACTCATTGCCAAACTTCAACACACTAATCTTGTCAAGCTTTTAGGATGTTGTGTTGAAAAGCAAGAGAAAATCCTTGTATATGAGTACATGCCTAATAGTAGCTTGGATTCCTTCCTATTTGGTAATATTTAACACTAGGTAGATTCCATATATTGAACTTGCACCCTTTTTAATTAGCTGCCAAGTATTGTTTTTGTTAATAGATCCTAGGAAGAAAGGATTACTAGAATGGAAGAAGCGCTTTCTGATAATTGATGGCATTGCACAAGGCCTTGTATATCTTCATAAGTTTTCAAGACTTAGGGTAATTCATAGAGACTTAAAAGCCAATAATATCTTGCTAGATTCCGATCTAAATCCAAAGATATCAGATTTTGGTATGGCTAAGCTATTTGGTAAAAATGATTCCGAAGCAAAGACAGGTAGAATTGTTGGAACACGGTGAGTTCATAACTAATCTGTTATTTATAGATGATTATCAACCCACCTTCACAAATTAATTCTTGACTTGATTTGATATCCAGTGGTTATATGCCACCAGAGTATATGATGGAAGGCAATGTTTCCACGAAGACAGATGTCTTCGGTTTTGGTGTTTTGCTGCTTGAGATCGTAAGCGGCAAGATTAATCGTGGAAGCTATGACTCGGAACATCCACTTAACCTTCCAGGATACGTAAGTTAAACCATAGAAAATTTAATCTATTTTTCATTTGAGATCAAGTATAAAAGCATCAATCAACAATTGTTGTTTAAAGAAAAAGACATTGAACTAAATATCGTATAAATGTTGAGACTGATTCAGGCATGGGAGCTATGGAATGAAGGCAGAGGTCTAGAGCTGATGGATCCAATACTGGAAGACTCGTGCTCTCATATAGAAGTAATGACATGCATTCATGTGGGACTCTTGTGTGTTCAAGATCATGCCGGCTTGCACCAGCTGCCATGTAGTAATTGAATTACTGTAATTCGGATATCAAGAAGGTTGCAAAGACATCCAGCTAAACACCAAGCCAAGTCAGTAAACAAGATTTTGTAAAATGGAGTTTGAAATATGGTTAACCAGATTATTTTCTCAAGTAAATAGTGGTCTATATCAAAGGACACCATGGACACCCTCGATCGATTGTAAAACAGAAGAGTGACAAAAACATACAGGTTTACGTATCGTTGTATTGCAGTCAACTATTAGTTTAACTACAATACAAAACAGAAGGATTTCAAGCTTCCAATATTATGTTACACATGTGTAGTTGTTAAGTAATGGTCACGTGCATTGCACTAGGGTTGTTAGTCTGTTAAAGTCTTTGGGGATGGGAGGGAAAGTTGTTGAGTTATTGTTGTGGCCTTGTGGGTTGTTAAATAGCTATATCTTCGGGTCTAAGATTCATTCATTTTGTGAAAAAAAAAACCAATTTTCTTGGGTAAAAAGGATTTACTCTGGTTAGAATATGTTAAAAACATGAAAATCAGGCGACTTAGCTTAAATGCTAAATCGACTATTACAAATGATGGCCAATGGGGTTGGTGGCCTATTGGTAAGTTCTTTGACCTTGG
This sequence comes from Solidago caesia, assembly GCA_028566075.1. NCBI lineage: Eukaryota > Viridiplantae > Streptophyta > Magnoliopsida > Asterales > Asteraceae > Solidago > Solidago caesia. The sequence continues at coordinate 8,330 of JAOXNX010077776.1, forward strand.
GGTATTCCACCAGGGTTCGAATCTCACTTCTTATATTTGTAGGGGTGAATTATTGGGGGGTCTATAAAAAAAATAATAATAAAGTTACTTTTACCCAAAAAAGACTATTACAAACGATGCCCTCCTGGGGTCCCAACATTAAAAGAGAGCCCAAGATGCAAGAAGTGAACCAACTGGGGCGACTGGACAGACTCAGACTCCCCCAACTAAAACCAATACTAAATCCAATCCGGAATCGTTAAATGATTCATCAACTAAGAACATAACTAGACTAAAAAATGTCTATCTATGCATCCATAAAGCTTCCATGTTGATCATCAAAAACTTCATCACCTGAGTCATTTGGATCAAGCTCACTGGACTTATATAACCCCTCAAAGTGATTCCTAACATCCACATTAGGATTAGTGGATGTATAGGCTCCATTTTGTGTCTCAGGAGCTATAGGATCTGAAAATTGACCCTTATCGGGAGCTAAAGGCTCGGAAGCAGTGAAGCAGGGAATCTGACTGGAGAAGATGGATCAGTAGAATATGATTTACCTGAGGGAGGTGCATAGGCTTTCCCTTTTTCATTCTGAGGCTTTTTCGGAATATATTGGACCTTGGGTTTAGGAATGATAATAGGTTGTGCCATTTTGGGCCTTCTCTTCTTTCTTTTGGGCATCTGAAAACCATCCTGATCCTGGGCCATCATGTAGAACCCTAGCTATGCCATCCTTAGTACCAGATGGACCAGCCTTAGCTCCAAATGGTCCTACCTGGCTAGCTGGTGCAGCATTGGCCATCATGGCCTCCATTTCAGCAGCTGTCCTAGGCCTGTCACTACAGAGATCAAAAGAATGTCCAAAAATCTTGCAGTGAGAGCACCTAGGGGGAATCCAATGATACTGTAGCCTGAATCTCCTATTAGTACCTATATCCCCAAATGTCTGCTACAACAAACTTAGGAATTTCTTGGTCAGCACTAATCTCAACCAATACCCTGGCAAACATAGCCCTGCCTTTTTGTTTTTCACACATCTCTACAGTATATCTGTCAACAGCAATGGGAATGCCAATAACACTAGCTAAATAGCTCAAAACGTCAAAATTCCATAAATCAACACAGGAATGTCATAAATGTTAACCCATAAAGAAACTTTTGTGGGTTTAGGCTTTTCGAACCACATACCTGGGTGCCACCTTTGCAAAAGAATGGGAATATCATTGAATAGCCAAGGTCCATTTTCCAATACATGCATTAGGCCGCCCTGCTCATTCTTAAACTTAAGGTCAAAGTACCCCTGATCATTCATTATTACATCATCAAGCTCAAATTTCTTCCATAATCGATTAGCATGAAATTGGACAAAAGGAAATGCGGGTCTCTTGCCAATAAAGTAACCAACTAAGGTATAAGCCCAACTTTCAGCTTGTTTTTCAATCACATTTTGAGGTATCACAGCTTTTTTCATACCATTATCAGTAACCAAAGGTGCAATAAATCTCAACTTACCTTGCTTGCCAATATTAGTTGCTTCTTTGAGAATCGAGGCAAATGATACTATTGGATGCACACGAGGGCTGTTAGGTTGAAAGTGATCATCACTGGGTTGCAATTTCACCATTGGGGGGGGGGGGGGGGGGGGGGGGGGGGGGGGGGGGGGGGGGGGGGGGGGGGGGGGGGGGGGGGGGGGGGGGG